>JAPMOQ010023642.1:21724305-21747269 GCA_026543055.1 Argiope trifasciata
CACTCTTGATACTGTGGATCTCGGAATGTTGAATTCACTAACGATATCCGCAATGGAATGACCCATGCGTCTAGCTCCAACTAATATTCCACGTTCAAAGTCTGTTAATTCTCGTCGTGCCGCCATAAATCACGAAAAACCTGTTCACATGAATAACTTGAACACAAATGAAAGCTCTGGAAAACGAACTGCGCATTTATACTTTTTCGCTGCGATACTACTGCCATCTTTATATTTGCATATTGCTATCCCATTACTTTTGTCACTTTAGTGTATATATATATATATATAACCGATTACAAATTAGTTGTTTGATTAGAGTTGGCATTTTGTATATTTTAAAGTACGTTATCTTTAGGATCAGTATATAAAATATATCTGTTTTTTATTATATTAGTTTTGAGGAATTTTTTCATGCGACATATCTTTTAACTGAGGATGGTCGTTTCTTAAAAATTAACGGAATGTTAATTAAGGCAAGCAGTGTAATAATAGTGACAATAACAAGATTTTAAGTCCTGTATATTATTAACCGCATTTTCCTGCGGTCCTCTCTGATATGGGGATGAGATATTTTCGGTATGGTGGTTGTTTCTCGCAATCATGATGGTTACGAAAATGATGAGGTCCCAACCGATGATGAAACGTTACTTCTTAGGGAGGGGTTGGACTATGGCTAGTAATGACTCTTAGGATTCATCCATAGTTCTCACCTATGTTGTCATAGCGTCCGGTCATTCAGATTTTATGCATGTGCTTTAGGATGATAAGGAGTAGTCGGCTGTGATATCATTAACCGTTTAGGATTTAAAAAATTATTCATAATATAAATTTTAATACATGTATGCAGAATTATTCCTCATTTCACCACAATATTCACGCTTGCACCCTTCGACATGATGCCAGTAATAGCAGCTGATGGCAAAATATCAGATTAACATTGCCTCTCGAGCATGAAAAATGGCCAAAGGCCAATACTATAATACTCGTACTTTCGAGTCGAAGAATGCGATAAAGAAAGCAATAAGCGTGGAACTTTTTCCTTTCAAGATGTTTTGACCAAAGTAGTTTTTTTGTTCCTTTATTTTATTTTATTTATTTATTTCCTTTTTGCAAATTGGAAATACGATAAAGTGTGCCGAAAAGAAGTTTAGGAACCGTGTTTTATATGTAGTATTCAATATGTATTAAAAAAACAAACAGTGACATCCTTTTCAGTTCGCTCAATGAGATAGCCGTTTTCTTGATCCAAGATTTCATGATGTAGTAGATATTTAAACTTATCATACAATAATTAACCATAAAAAATTCTAATAGACAAAAGAAAAATAGTTAAGATACGAGAAAGGTATTTTTTCAATTTTACACAAATTTGAAGATTGCTTAGTTACATCTAATATTTATACTTTAAAAAAGGGAATATTTTGTACTATTTTCAAATAAATCTATTGCACTTAAGCCGTGAAGTTTAGCTCAAAAGCATTCCTAATGTTAACTCAATACATATCGAAGCTCGAATTTTAAAGTTTAATGATTTTTTTAAAAAGCAATTTAATACTATGTGTTGTCTGCAAGGATTTTTCTCGCATATTTACCGGCAGTATCATTTCTACTGATTTTCTGGGAAAAAATCTGGGTATAGTAGAGAACAAATTATTGTCATTAGAATGAAGTTTGGTTTAAATGTCTGTGTAATTTATTGAATCGTTTACGTTTATTTGGAACGTCATAATCAAACATTCGTGACTTGGTGGGTGAACATCCCCATCTAAATATTTTTACCTTCTTGGAAGAAATTGGTCTTTTCCATCTTATTTAACAAGAATTTTTTTTTTATCTCCACATATATAAATTTTTACAAATTTTACTTTTTTTTTAATCTATAGAATTTTACTGTATCTCTTCAACCATATGCTTGGCGCAGCATGGTCAGACATGGCTCTTGTGCCACAAAATCCTAACTAACTAACTTTCAAGTTGTGAAATAGAAATAGATCCATGGACATTCGGCCATATTGCTATTAGATCGTAGAAGTTATTAATTGTCATGTTTATTTTTTATGAAACCCTGCCTTAAATAATCATAGTTGCAATGATTGTTATTTTTAATCATAAAGTGTTTTTATTGTAATTAAAATGATTTTCTATCCAAATCACTTTTTTAAAAGTTTAAATTGGCTTATTTCAGTTTTTAAAATTGAATTTCACTTTCAGGATTGAAATTTTGTATACGTGCATTCCCGATGACAACACATATTTTAATATTTTCAAAAATGTATAACCACTTAATGAAAAATAAATTAAATTGTGATTCCTTACCAGCGGTCCCCATCTGAGAGAGAATTTGAGAAATAGTAGATACCAATATTAAGAAGTATTTAACATTTAACACCACACCTCCATTTCCAGAGCTCATGGTACAAAAAAAATTGATACTTAATACACTAATAAGTGAGTGTTTAAATCTATTTTTAGCTCTTTAACTGCGTTATTTTTGTACTGCCTAAGTAGATTAGACCTTCTGTTCTAGAAATATATCGGCGTTTTGATTCAACTAAGTGTCCATAGAACACTTAATATGTTAACGAATTTCTGATTTTTTAAAATCGAATTGTAATATCGATATGAACAATTTCATTTTAAATTAAAGTTCAAAATTATGAGAATTCGATATATAAATGTTGTGTAGCATGCTTAGGCACTACAATTATGGGGTGATATTAAATTTATTCGTAACTTTAAAACGATTATTTATCTTTTTAATGATTTTAGAGGAACACGAAAGATTTGGCGTTTTTTATCGTGATAATTCTTTTCTTCGTGAAATTCTATCGTGAAATTTCTTTCGATGACTTAGATAAATTCTTTTATCGAAACCATCGAAATGGGAAATCGTGGATCCCAAGTTTTACCTCTTCATACTGGAAGAGAAAAGTGTATTTCAAAGGAACCACATCTATCAGACCTGTTGTATCTTCCTTTGCTTACGAATTTTGTAATTCGAAAATATAACAAAAGTTGAACAGACATATTAACAAAAATCAGTTTTATCCTTGTAAGTATGAACAAAATCGTTGTTTTACTTGAGTGGCTGTGTAAGACTGGTCATCCTTATTATAAAAAGAATATAGTGAAAATAGGATAGAGTCATATATTACTGCTGAGATGATAGGCACTTGTTTAGTATATGGAGCAACTTACATAAAAATGGGTGAATAATATAAATCGTGTAAGATTTTCAGCTGAGCACTGTCCTCCACATGAATTGTTTTCACACTTGCACAGAATGCTGTGTGAAGACGTATCTTTCTAAATGAACTCCGACTGTGGTCAAAGAATTATAGGTGTTTATTTAACATGTTTTGTGAACCATATCTTCAATAATTTATTTTTAATTCCTCTTGTGTGGCTAGCGCATATGCATGACATTTCAATTTACGTGTTTAAGTGTAAAATTGATTAATTCTGATATACCTGACGTTCTCTTTAAGTTTGTTGAATTCCATACAAAACACCCTATAGAACGGACAAACTTTAGACTGTCGCCCAAAACTGCATTAAAGTTTGAGCATGTCCGAAAGTCTTTTTATTAATTAGTAATAAATAATTGTCACCAAAAAGTTTCACCAACTTCCGATTAACAAAATTTTAAAATTTTTTTAGATGTTCCTAATTTTATGTACCAAACTTAATGACTCACAAAAGGTGCCATGAATTATTTATTATTCCAAGTTATTGCCCTTTAGTAATTTAATGGTCTGAGTCTTTAATAAAAAACAACACGATGAGCATGGATAAACTTTTGAATTATGGAATTGTTCCGAATGATTTAAATTTATTATAAATTCATAAATAAAACTTATAAGGTCTGAAACTGCTGCAGTATATGGATACATTTTCATACTATTTGCCCAGTAAAAATATTTTAGTATATAGTAGAGTTTGCATCGAAAATGTTGCTGTTTTTATACATTATGTATTAAGTTAGGATAACCCCAAATCCTAATCTTTTTTGTGATAATGGACGTGAAAAATGAGCTACTTTCTTACAAAAGGAAAACTAAGTAAAATTTACTACTTTAGCACTTCTGATTGCTTCCCAGTAATATGATTAACGGATCGATGAGTATTTATTGAGGGGAAGTAAGGGAATTGGGTTTCATTCCGTAATGGAGAGCTTTCTGGAGTACTACAATAAATCTGTATCATTTTCTGACGTATAGATCGTTTTGAGTACATTTATAGTCTGCAAGCCATATCTCGTTATACAGATCAGCATCGGCATTCAAAAATAGTTGCATTATGTAGAAAACTGGTGCCTTTTTTTCACCGAAATCTTCTACTTTCTTGTGTTTGGGTCAGTAACTTGATTCTTAAAATTGAGACCAAATTGTAAGGACATAAAATGATGAGTTGTAAATCTAGAGATTGACGTCGGAGGCTTTTGCCTTCATAAAATAACTACTATCTGGGCTTACCTTGGTAGTTCGGCATCAATTTAGAAGCTTTGTTCATCTAGAACTTTGGCGTGGATTAATAATGCACTAGAACTCATAAACTGATAATAAATGGTAGAAATAAATACAATGGATATTTACCAATTTGAATACTTTGTATGAGAATTTTTATATTGTAACTTAAATTTCCGATTAAAATAATATTAAGATACCCTCTGTAACACGAATTTATGTTAATTCATTGAGATAAAAATAAAAAAAATTGAGAAAAAATTATCTTATTTTTAATTAATTAAATACGCCTGTATCTCGTTACTTCAGTGATCGTAACGTTAGTGAATAAATTTTGAGGCCCTTGATTCATTCGAAAACTTAACCACTATGAAATGTATTCAATAAGAAAAATTAATCATAATTTCTCAATTAAAAAAAACTAATCTTTGTCATCTTAAGAACGTAAATTATGATACTATTTTTTAAATTTTACTGCTCAGTTGTTGTATATTAAAATTTTTAAAATTTATATACTGCTTGTGCACTGTTAATTAAACTTAATTACTTTATTATTGGAATTATTGCATTTAAAACGATTTTTTTAATCTGTAATAATTATCATTTTATGCATTAAAATTAATTACAGTTTATTTATTAATTATATATTACTAAAACAGTTAGATATTAAAAATAAATTTCTGCTTTTATTTTTGGTTAAAAATTGCCTTTTTCTTTTAATGCACTTCTTTTTAGGCCAGTTTTTCATAATTCACATTTTTATGTACCTAGAATTTTTATTGTGGACTTTTTAGTTTTGAATTGCCGAATTTCACTGCATTTCGATAGTTGAGCAGAGGTTTAGTTCTCATAATTACTTATAGGAATATTTCAGTTTCTGAAATTCCTATCATTATGCAATTAAAATTTTTTAGAGCACATATAAAGTTAATGCTCAGTATAATAACAAATATCTAATTATTCCTGATTTACTTTTTCTTATTTTTCATAAAGTCAATCAATTTAGATCAATTTAACTTTGCAGCAAAGTTTAATACCTAAATGATTAGAGCTTAGGGGTGGGTTTTCTATAGGATATTAAGATCAGGGGATAGTTTACCTCTGCAGATTCCAAGCTGATTATATAACCTCGGCTTTTATCAAAAAATTCAAATTTTTTATTTTATTATATAACTTTTATTGTTTATAATTTTTTATCAAATTATTTACCTCATTTGACAATATATAAGGACTAATATTTTTTAATACCTGGAATAAACTATTTTATGTAAATCATTTCATTTTTTTTGTCTAATACAGGGCATTATGGCGTACATATGACTACTGTATTTTCTACGTAATTAAAGAAAAAAGAGCATTAATTATAAAAATATGCATTTCTTATGGCATTAAAAATTACTGAATTAGTAGCATTTTCCTTCAAAAAGTTACAAATAATATTAAAACTCTTATTCAGTTTTAAATATATATTTAATTTTAGTATTTCATGATTAAAATAAACAACCATTCAATCGAACGATTTATATCCAATTAAAATATTATATTTAATCAAAGTGTTTTGAATAATTCCAATTTCAAATAAGGCACTTTGAGCTTCTTTCTCAATTAAATTTAAAATACTTTTATCATAGGTTACTTAGGTATTTTTATTTACTGTAATTTTAGAATTTAAAGAAATTAAGTTTAAGAATGTACTTAAAAATATATTTACTTTTTGAAATGAAATTTGCACCTGAGTTAAAAAATTGATTAATGGTTTTATCGTGAATAAATTTCCATAGCTGAAACATTCTAAATGAATAATTTATATGGATTTTCAGCATGAACACTTTTCCCGTTTCCCTGGTTGAAATACTCATTATCTTATTAAGAAAAACAATTTAAAAGTAAACGTAATACAATAAACTGCAAGTTTTTTTTATTCTGTCATTGAAGAAATTTCTTTATTTTCATTGAAGCAAATGTTTCTTATTTGAATAGAACAAGAACATTATCTTTCCAGGGAAATAGAATATGTGGAAATGACATTTTAAATTCTAAATTGAATCGGGTGCAAACTCTTTTGCGATAATTTATTGGAAAGGGAGTATAAAACTATTTTTATCAATAGCAATTGCACAGATTTAGATTTGAAGCACTTAATTTTCTCGACAACAGATTGAATAACCTTTCTAGTGACACCTTAACATTTAAGATTCTTTAAACAAAATGCAATTCTTTCTTATGTGCTAAGGAATGTGGGTGTGATATGTGGTAAATTTTTTACTATATCTTTAAGCAAAGGGGAAACGAAATAGATTTCAAACAATATTCCAATTTTAGACGTAATTTGTTGAAATGTATTGAAAACTTTTTATTGGTAATTATTTTAGTCATGAAATCACGCACTAAATAAATAACAAAGAATTATTTTTAAGTTTTCATAAATTTGTACTCAGAGAAAAAGATGCAACAAATAAATTTCATCATTTACCAAGAAATAAGGAATAATTATTAGGAAGTGGGCCTCAAAAAACTTGATTAAAGTTTAACCCTCCTTTGCATACTCTTTTCTTTTCTTTTCTTTGTGTGTGTGTGTGAAATAAATCAGGGTGATATAACTCATGTTCTAGATTAAAGGGAAAAAAATCCTAGCATAAATATATAAAATAAAATAACAATATGTTGGATATATTCATCATCATGCAAATTTATATGTTAAGTTCAATACAAAATCTTCAATGTCCTTCTCTTTTAATTTCCTGCACTCATTATCGCTTTTACTAACAAGAAAATCTGAAACAAGTCATAAAAAAGTATTCAAGAAATTGCACGTTTCTTCTAACCGCAACAAACAACGGAATGGCAAATTCAAATCTGCTATAATTATTGTGGCATTCTTTTTTTTTTTTTCAGATTTTTTTAAATCAAATGTATGGTAACCAAAACAAAATCGTAATAATTTGAGGCACAATAAGAAATGTTCTGAGTGAATTGTAATCCTATGTAACTACATTTATAAATTTTTTTAAATATTCTATTAATGTTTTGGAATTTTTATTTTTACGATAAGCATAGTGGTTTAGTTTCTTATTGATATTATTTTAGTGCCCCGCTATTTTACAATCTTGCTTTGATCTCCATAGTATAGATAAAGGGTTGTGGTGGCCTAGTAATAAGGTCTTGGCTTCGCAGCCGGAGGGATGCTGAAGTGTTATTTTACATAAATTTGTGTATTCGCTAATTGATTAGCCTCAAAATATGTAATTGAAAATTAATTTTAGGGCATTTGAAAATGATGGGAAAATTATCTGACTTGTTTTGCATTAAACCTTTCTTTAAAGGTTTCCATAGTTTCTTCTGACGAAAATGCTCGCTCATAATTTTCATAAAATTTAACATAAATAGTCAAAAGATATACATTGTTAATTATTTCTATGATCATGTAAAATTTATGACGTAATCCTAGAAAACTAAATTACTGTATTATTCTTAAATTTAGGGTTAGATTAGTTTTAAAAACTTTTTTAATTTATAGTAATATAAAAGAATGGGACATAAAATTTCAAATATTTTGGAAATATTAGCTTTAAAAAAAGGGAATATTTAGCTATAGATGAAAAATTTAAAAAAAATTACAGTGGTGAAAAATTCAAACATTTGATTTGATAAAAATTTTTCAGTTCACTCCGAGATTCGAGATCATTTTTATTCCTTTCCTCTTTCCTTCTCCAATTTTTGGTTTATTGGCACTGTTTTTTTTTTTCTTCATTTTATTATTTTCAAAAAAAGAGGAATTTTTTGCCAATGGCATTAACATTTTTATTTCTGATACAGTAGCTTCGTATTTTCCTGAAGAAAAAACATAAAATCGAGATAACATGCATTAAATTATTATTATATAGAAAGTAATATAATAAAAAAAACTTAATTCACTTCCTACTTAGGTCAACAATTTTTTTTATTTTAGTTACTTTTTGTTAAATAATTATCAAAAAAATTATTGATTTTTGCAAGAATTGAGCTCACATTCTTAACCTTCACATAAAAAATATTGAAATCCTTGCATTTTACCAGTTGAGCTACATGCCAGTTGATTTCAATTTTCATTACAAACTACTAAAACTCTATTTAAAGTATGAAAAATTAATTAAATTTAATGAACATTTGAGAAAACTCTATTAACATCATCATCCACTACAAGTTTAAAAAAATGTATTTGAACTTAAGTGGAGGTATAAAAAGTACTTTAATAACTTTTGAAAATTTGAACAAGATATATAAATAAATATATCTAGGGAGAGTGTGAACTAATAGTAGAAATTGAAAAAAGGTGCTTATTTTTGTAACAAATACATAGAAAAGTAACATTAATTACATATAGTAGCATCAATCGAATTTTTGAGGTAAATGCATAATCTAAGTGACAGATCAATAAAGTTTTTAGATATTATGAATTTTTTTAAACGTGTTAAACTTTTGGTAGTAAACATTTAAAAATGACTTCTATTGCTAAACAAATATTATTTTACATATTGAATAAATATTTATTTATTTAGCCAATATTATTTATAATTCACCAATTGATTATAAAATATTTTGATTTTAAAGGTGGGATTAAAAATTTCTTCAAAATTTCCTTTGCATTTGCGGAAATTTTTATTTTGAAATATCTTAAAATATTATCATGTTTCTTGAAAAACCGTAAAAGTATTTTAAAGCGAACTATAAATTATATTAAAATGGTTTTCAAATTGCTTGAAGTTTATTCGAGTTACGTAATTTTTGAAATGTTTCTCAATGTAATGCAATATTTTTATCAAGGAAATGCAAAACAACAAAAACAAAAGCTGTTTTTGATCCAAAGGAACAACAACAAAAAAAAATTGTCAAAAATGAAATGGACAGGAGCTATTTATGTCCAACTAAGATTAAAAATACAGAATAAGTGGAGAATGAATAGCTGAGTAATTTAAAATGCTTGGAAACAATCAATAAATTCTAAGAATTCATTGAGGTCTAGGTATTCGTGTTAATTGATATTTTCCATTTCTAATAGAAATTTCATATTCTAATTAAAGTAACAAAGAGGATTACAAAATGCTGGTATGATAGTGACAGAAAATGATGGCATAGAAGTATGTTAGAAAACCTAAGTCACTAAAATCTTCGGTGTCATTCTGCCAACATAAAACCACTTTTGCCGCATATTTAGAAATGCAATATTCTGTGTGTAATTAATTGTTCTCGCTGTCGGGTTGACAGAATTAAGATAAAGTTATTTTCCATTAAAAGTCCACCAAATTTATTTCTGCATGTCGCTATTGCTCTGATTTTTGAAATTAATTATCAGAGAAAAATTAAAAGGGGGCATTTTGAAATTGGAACACCTGATTAAAGTGGAATAATTTATTTTTAATTGAATATAAATCATATCTCACCATTTTCCTTCTTTCCTGTCACTGATTCAGAGTGAAATATGTTTTATAAGTTGCGCAAAATCGAATATCTTGTCTTCATTACTTTCTGGGAACTCAAAAATTTAATTATTTTAATTCTTATAAAAGAAATATCAAACTACATGTTTTAACTCAAAAAGAGTGCAAAATTCTGTCCGTAATGATTTGACATCATATTAACAATGGAAAATCATCAAGTATTTTTTTGTTGTTAAGCCTGAATCTGAGAGTGGTTTGATTATTAGAGAAATTAACATGGTAAATATTTTATATGAATATATGAAATTATTATAAATTTAAATATAAAATTTAAATTTAAAGCAATTTTAAATATAAAACAGTGTGTTAAAGATGTTTATGTTTGGAACTACCCGGTGAAAGAGATTCCAATCCATGTCCGAAGCTACTTGCAACCCTTCAATCTATACTTGGGCTTTTATAAATATATATAATCTTTTATTTATTTACTTCAAAGCTGAAGATTACAGTAATGTTTTCATTCATAATAATTCTTATCATATAATGTCATAGTAATTCTTATTTATTTTATATATTACTTTTTGAATTTTCATTTCTATACCTATTACCTTTTCAGGACCATTTTCCATTTTTTTTAACGAAGTTGTTTTTGTATATATCTAAGGAAAAGAAAATCAGGTTTCAAGGCATTATTCTTTTTGTTTGTTTTTTGAAATCAGATGATGAAAAATAAGTTTTTAAAAACATATCTCTGCTATTTTTGTGAATACTGCTCTTCTTTCAGGGTGCTGAAGGAGTTTTCTTGCTTTTATTCGAACTGGAAAACAAATACAAGTTAGTTTCCGTTGAAACCCCTTCAGAAAGATAGCTTCCCGCTATATATGTGTGTGAAAATTGTAATTCTATTCAAGCTAGACCAACTGAGATTTGTGCATATTAAAATCTTTATTAATAAAAAGAGAAACTTATAAAGGAAAATCTACAGCTTTTTTTTCGAAGCACAGTTTTTATGCAAAAAATAAATTTAGAGCGAGGAAAGTTGAATTTTCAATGAGAAAAATTTTGTATATTGATTCCGAACACATAACAAGCATTAGAAATCCAAATTCGTTCTTCATAAGAGGGGCATGGTAACATAAAATTTTCAAAAAGCAAACATCAAAGTCGTACAGAAAAACATGCTAAATAAAATTTTCTCAAATTTGCCTCATTTTCAGACTTTTTTCCCGTGAAACGTAAAAAGCTCAAATGTTTACGAGCAGTAGGTGCAAATATTGGAGAAGAAACAAGCATAAAAATATACACAGAGAATAGAAAATATTTTGAAAATTTTTTTTTCTTTCATATTTTCTTTTTTAAAACATGGGAGTTGAATAACAAAGTTGTTCTTTTATGACCAAGGTCTAGTTTTATTTGCTTTATAATAAATTAAGCGAAATTTCATGGAGTAAATCGCTCAAATTCCAAGAATTCAGATTCCTAGTTGTTAACTAATTCAAATCAGTAAATTGAATAGTTCTTCACCATTTCGAAACTCCATTCAACAAAGTAAAAGAGAATAAAGAAATCGAAATTCCAAATCTTTCTGAAATTGCGGAATTCCAGCATCTGTTTCTAAACCTGAGTTTCTATAATATTTTAACCGACGCCTTAAACTTTACGATTTATAGTTAAACTGAAACTTATAATCGATATTGTAAAAAACGAATATTTTACTACTGCTTTTATTTAGTGTTCGACAGTTATAAGTGGATTTCAAGTATCATGATTTACCGGAAACATTCACATGCTGGAATGGACTGCAAATATTAAATTTTTCGCTTATATTATGTTAGAACAGAATGAAAGTGAATACTGTTGTGTTATTAAAATTTGTAATGAACCTAAGATTCTTTATACTTTTTTAAATTTATATAATTTTGGAATTACGGCCTTTGTAGCTATTTCAGCTTTAATCCTTAAATTCGCTTTTTTTTTCTGTTTTAAAACATGAAAAAAATACTGTGGTTTTATAAATTATAATTTTTCAAGAGATAAACACAATTTATCTTAATAAATAATGGCTGAGGATTATTTTGTTTCTTAATAGCTTTCATCCAATACAAATAAGAAAATTTTGGAAAAGTAATAAATTGAATTTAAATGTTTTTTGTCCAGGAAATAAAATATTTATTGCCCATAATAATTTCATTTTAATCCTCAAGAAGAAAATTTAAATTTTTACTAAGTTACAAAGATAGATTAGTCACGTTTATTTTTTTGCATATAAAATCGACAATTATAAACCACTACGAAATATTTCATTAAAATTTCTTCTGGTAGTTTCATAGGTTTGAAAATAAAAAGAAAGAAAATAATATTAGAAGTTGATTGATTTGTTAATTAAAGTTATATAACCTTAAGTAGCCATTGGATCACAGTTGACCTTTGAATCAGGGAAAATAGAGTATCATAACTTTTTTAAATTTTTTCATTTTGTAATATTAATTGGGGAGAGAATCGCTTCTAAATTTGAAGAATAGAGTTAAAATCTTGGTCCTTTACATGTCTAGACAGTGAGACAGATTTTATTGTTGAAATAACGTGTTGTTGGTTTGAGTATAAATGCTTCATTTCTAGGAGAAAAAATATTACTAGGAGAAAAATTCTCCACAATCATAATAATAGCGATAATTCATTTTAGTTTGACAGTCACTTCAAAAGAACTTTAAGTAACGTCACTGTTTTTCTTTTTAATAAATACATTATTTTAATTTAACGGAATAGAGCCAGGAACCTATAGTTTCCTCTATAGATCGAATATAAAAGCTGAACAGAGAGAGAGAGAGAGAGACCGTCAACAGCCCTCATAAAACTTACCCTCTTCAAAGTAATAAGAATAAATTAGGAGGCTCAAATTTTGCCTATATTCAAAATTCTTCTTATCTCCAATATGATAAATAACAGTCATATTATAGGACGGTATATCCATAAGTAACACATAATATGAGCACAATATTAAAAGATACAGAGAATAAGAAAATGAAATCATTACCGCCTTATTACTTTTCGACATAGATGCTATTCATGATGAGGCGCTTGTCCCAACGGTGTACCAGTTTAGGAATCTAGGTCTTATAAAGCACCGTCTATTGTGAATACAGACGCTTTCGCATGACCTGTTTGAGGTCATCGCCTGAAACAAGTTTCAGATCACAGATGTTCGAACAGATCACTCGTTCAAACAGATGAAAATCTGACAGTTCTATGTCTGTTCAGTATAGTGGGTGCTTCGAAAGTTTCTACTGAATCTTTGGAGTTTGGCACGAACGGGGAAAACTGTTCTGAAAGGTAAAAACTCTATTCAGCAAAACATGACCACATTGTAATTATCGTAGAATGTATGTCTAAACTTCGTAACTTTTCACTATCAATGTATTTATTTTAGGAAAAGATGAAAAAACAATCTCACGGATGAAGTTCTTCTTAGATGTATTTGAAGACTACCAGATCCTGGTGAATTCATCAGTCCTTTTTCTTAAATCGATGAATAATTTATTCATACGTAACCACAAAGGAGCTAACCCCACCCTGTCTTAATGTTTAAGGTAATCTCAGGAGGAGTCGTCTAGAAAATTAAAATAAGCAATGTGAATAAAGCATTATAGCTCGTAACTCGGACTGGAATCCGTAACCGCAGTGAAAGTAAATCGATCCCACATAATTATTGATTTCACTTAGGAAGCGATAACCAGTCAGCATACCGAAAGTTTATCTTTTCCATATTTGAAGTATCCCCATTGAAATTTTCTCGAAAGTAAAACACATGTAGGAGAAACCAGTATTTTTTATCTTAGATGACCACACACCACACTACACGCACATGCAACGTTGCTGTGATTGACCTTGCCTGTAAAAATTCTGTTTTTTTTGATATAACTGCCTCCTGATCCTTCCAATCACTAGATAAAATATTCATGAAATCGCTCCAAACATAATGCATGCAAGTAATTGATAGTTGGCTTGTTATGAACTTTTCAGGTTGTAATAGAAAAACTGATTGGAGAGATCTATGTCAGAACAAATACAATGAAAGTCTCTAAGGGACGTTTTAAAGTGATTGTAACACTATATTTTAATCATAATATTTTTTCAGACCAGCAACCTTACATTTCTTACAATGCAAGCAATCTGTGATTCAAGAAGAAAAATAACAAACACATAACCTTGATGAGGAAAATACTCTTCTGCAAAAACTTCATAACCCAGCACTTATAAAATCAGGGGGGGGGAGCTATCTTGCTTTATTTTTATTTTTCTAAGTCTTGAATTTCATATTTAATAAAGAAAGTACGATCATAACCTAAATTAAATTTTACTTCAACTCGTTTTAAACATATATGGTACTAGGAATACTTTTAAAAAATGTGAAAAAGAAATCACCCAATATAAAAAACTTAATTAGAAAGGAGATTATTTAAAAGTTTTGCTTTTCAGATGTGATTCAGTTTATTTCTAGATAATATATTAAAACAATTTTTAGACTGATAGATTTGTCCTCTGATTAAAATAATAGCTTAGGCAGACAATATTTAGATATTCTATCTTAACTGTGGTGCGTTTATTAACAATTTGAAACACAAATTTGCTTCAGATTTCAAAAACTAATATTTTAATAAGATTTTTGAATGTTTTTCACATTGCCAAAGATTTGCATAGGTATTTTTGAATAGCCCTAGTGTTACTTTAAAGCGGGACGTTAATATAACTAAACTAAACTATATATTATTGAATAGGCTACTTTAAAATTTTTATAACTGTATGACTAGTTTTTATTTTTATTTATATTAATGCTCTTTTTTGAAACAGCACTATGGCTATTTTGGGACTGGACACATAATTTCTAACCACGGTCATATAACGAGGATGACACCTGAACTTGTATCCCCCCCCTTCAAACTTCCGTCCCACTCTAAAGGGAAGACGTTTGGCCTTGACCGATTCAGCGTGCTCCAGACCCGCTTACACGACAGTTCTTCAGTGAAATCGGTTCTGGAACTTGAAACCTTCCGGTTCCGAAGCCCAGACCTTATATATATGACTGGTTAGTCAATTAATTTTTTATTCTATTTCAGTGGTAGAAAAAAATTGAAAAAACAAACTATATCATTTTTTAAAAGTTCATAGTAGCTAAAAAAATTTTAAATGAGCATTATTTAGTATATTTTTAAATATGTGTTTTAAGAAACTGTTTTCAATTAAATTTATTTGATTAAAAACTACAAAAGCATTTTTTACTGAAATCTTAGATCTTACTAATATATTTGAAATTAACATAGCATAATTTTCAAGATACGAAAAGCTTAAAATGCTTTTTATTTTGGAAATATTGAGAAACTAAATACACAAGTACGATATATCATGGCAATTTCTCTTTTTAAGGCGAAATTGCGTAGATAATTCTAAAGCTGTCAGCAGAATGCTTATTACGAAAGAAACATTTCTACTTCAACAATCAAGATATTTAAACTTGGTTATCTTTTCAGAAAACAGAACTCTTGGGAGTATTTCTCATCTCTCTATTTCAAACTTTCAAAGAAAAATCTAATCTTTTTAAAAATAGGTATACACAGTACAAAAAAAAAAAAAAAAAAAAATGCTTCCCACACATCTTACATGAATCTCCAACCTCTCCGGTTTCATTTTATTGTTGGGGAAAGCAACTAGTGATCAGTGATTGGCAAAAGACTAAGCAAGTGGGCGGAGCTAAAGTCAGGGCACATCTAGCGAAGAACACTTTTGTTTCACGTTTTTCCAAAAGCAGGAGAGCTTGAAAACTTTTAGTGCGCTCACGGCTTTCCTTCTGATAAATAGCCAGCGTAGTTTCATTTAAAGCGCAAAAATATTTACAAGTATTGATTAATTTTTTATTAATTAATATTTTCATTAGAATCTCTTTAAAAGATAATCTGAAAGAAATTTCTGATTTCGAGCATTTAAACTTGACTAGATTGGATTCATAGTATTGGGCTTCAGAGCTTTATTAAAGATACAGGTAAGTTGAATGCCCATTCTTAAAATTTGTAGTTTTATTAAAGTGTTTTTTTTATGTAATTTCATACATACATCTTTACTGCATAGTTTATGACGATCTTAAATCTGTTGTTTTTAATTTCAATAATAAATGAGCATTTAATTAAGCATTTTCATTAATATTATATGTATTTTAACCAAAGCTATTACGTTACTTATCCTGCAGATGCAAAGATAAATGCAAACTAAACTGATTATATATATATATATATATAATATAATATTTTCTTCCAATTTTGTTAAAGTTTCTAAAACAATTTAGTTTACATAATCTCTTAAGATTTTTATTTCTTTTATTAATAAATGTAATACCATGGGAAATAATCAGATGTAACTTGCCAAAAATTAAAAGGAATGAAGTAAAATTAAATAGAATAAGCAATTGAAGCAATGGGTTCAAAATTATCACATGATTATCCCAAGTAACATGTTTCTAACCTCAAATTCGTTAAGAGATTATTATCATTAGCCCTATTAAGATTATTAGAATTATTATTAATAAACAATTTTGAATTCCGTTTTGTACTTACTAGCAAATATTTAGATAAAAATTAGAATCCTAAACTACAATTAGATAATTATTAACTATTGAAATTTTTTAACTACTTAATAAAAAGTCAAGGAAAGTTTTATGTTAAATTTTCATATGAAGTTTTAATTCTACAGCAATGTTTTAGACCTCAGGATATTATTGATAAACGTAGAATATGTCATTTTCGCTTGAAATTTAAATAGGTTTGAAAATTTTTATTTAATATTTCAATAAAGGCAAAATAATTGAAATTAACAAAACTTTAATTTTTTTAAATTATTTATTTCATAAAAAGTAAATTTGAGCTATATATGTAATTGTTCACATTCTTATTAGTCTATCTTATTGTTGTTAATTCTAGCTGTTTGCTAACACAAATTCAGGAAGAAAGCATAAGTAATTTTTTTAATGAAAATATGATATCAAAGTAATTATTTTATAATTAGACAATCATTTCATTGCGCTTTCACATCTATAGATGATGATAATTTGAACTATAATTTATGCGAAAAGTATTTTCTTAGCATATGTTCCAAAGCAATATGTAAGCACTATTCAAAGAGCTAAATATTTTTACTGTTTAAATAATTTTTAGTTTAATCTTTTACCTATTTGAATATGAATAGTAAGCTTAGTTTTAAATGCGAGGTTATTCTCTGGTTTTTTTCTTATTTTATTTAATATTTTTCATCTTCTATTGGCCAATAAAAATAGAAAATAAATAAATATTAAAAAATTTAACATACGAATTAAATTTCAAAAAATTGATATTCAGTAAAAAAAAAAATCAATCGCATATGAGATCATATTTTTGTATTTTTATTTGTATAACGTTAATAGAGCAACAAAATTTTTATTGGGTAATTATGAAAATAATTAGTCTATGAGTGATTAGGCTGTTATAATCTATATTGAAGATTATTTTTATAACTCTGTATGTATATTGTAAAAACCAAAATATTTAAAAATACAGTGCTTTTGTAATTTTTTCTCTCGGTTTTATTTTTTAACAAATTACTGATAGACACTGCCTTGAAAAGTATGGTTTCCAAATGTAGCAATAATTTAGTAATAATATAGTAATATTAATATATGTCATAAAAAGTAATTTCAATATTAGATATTATTATCAATTTTTTCTATAAATATTTTTTATTATCGCTCTTTGATATAATGTTTGAAGTACATCGTTATTAAAAAGTATATTTTGACTAATGCTAAACGAAACTCAATTTATTTGAAGTAAAAATGTTTTTTTTTTTTTTCTACAATGAATTGACAGGATTATGATATCTTTAAATAACAAAATTAAATTACAAGAACTATGAATCCTCACTAGTGAATTTTCAGGAGTATTTTTAATGATATGAGAAATTAATAAAGAGAAAACTCATGCTCTTGCAAATCGTAGTCTTAAAGAATTTTCAATAATATTGTAAAAAGAAAAATAAAGCATAAAAATTATTTAGATAAGCAAAACGTTATAGTACATTCTAATGACCATTCCCGTTGAGATATTGCTTACATGCTTTTTAGTTTGGTTTTATTCACTATATTTGACCATATTGAGATAATATTAGTCCCACAATAAAATTAAATTATAAATTCATTATAGTTGTCAAACTTTGAGAATGAACTTTATGAATTATATGAATAATTTAAATATATCATAAAAATGCAAACAAGTTTGCTTGAGAATTTTTCTAAAATTTAATTCACTCTCATGTTAATATTAATACTAAATGAGCTTGTCATTTAGTATTAATATTGATATTCGTAGATAAAAAAAATCGAAGGAAATGAAAATGTACAATAAGGAGGACTTGTTAGAATGGAGTACAATATTTAAGCTAAACGAGACCTAGAGAAGAGGAGTCTAAAAATTCCTGGTGATGACATTTGTGTAGGCACCCTGCTTCTCAGAATTTAACAGCAGGTCAGTGAGAATGACAATCATTCAATCACGTTGGCAAATTTAACTCTCACTAAGTCTACTCGGAGAGAATGGTGAAATCTGGTTTCAAGCCCTCGATCTTGTGTTATCTAGAATCAATGATTTTACCGTTTAACCTTTTCACTATTTCTTTACGATTAACAAAATGAGTGAAACGCTTGTCTAATGAGATTTAAAAAATGATGACACAATTCACACTATCTCTTTTAAAAAAATGATAAATCAAGATGTTGATTATGTTATTCACTCAGATTATTCGAAGTTTTGACTTACTTAATTTAAGAATCAACTTGCATAAAAATTTATAAATAGTTTTTTCCTGGAATAAAATTCGTAGCATCTTTTGAATACATAGCATTTTGTGATAAATTAGATTATACTAATTCCGCTTCATAAGAAAAATATCTTAATTTGGAGGTTCAGAAACGTTTAGACTTGGTATCATAGAATGTCTGGTATGCCATTTTACTGCTGACGGATTGCACAAACCACTATTTAGCATTCTCTCCGTTAAATAAATAAATAATGGCTTTTGCAATGTTTCTTTATTCATCCTTCAATGCAGTTTTCATATTTTTAAAAATAAAGGTCTAGAGGATTCTTTGTGTTACTACTTGTTAAAATAGTCTTGGAGATGATTCATGCTTTGGATTAGGAAATTAAATGAGGAATTTCATCCACAGAATTTCTTATACATTATTTTTTATATTTAGCTATTCTGGCAAACTAAACCTTCTTCCACAAAATTTGGCATTATGGATTTGATACTTAATTATAAATATAAACAAACAACTTATTAATTATAAACATAAAACAAATATAACAAGGTTTATAAATAAAACAAACATAATAAACATTAACCTTAAAGGGTTCTTTTTTTTTGTTATAACAATACCATATTTCTGTGGGTAACTCAGGATCAGAAATATGAAGTATATTATAAAATCATAAATCATTTACGGTATGACGCTTCAAAAAAATATGTGCTTGGTTTATTTTTTATTTCATATTGTTTTCACGTTAAAGAACGCCAAGTCGAGCCTAGATTTCAGAGCCGAAATCCATCGAACCTCACTATTCCTTACTTACGATTGCACTATTTAGAATGCGTATAATCCATCGTTCTTGAAAAAAGGCGAAGTGACAAATGATGCCAGCAATGGAATGCTCTTAATATTCTATAATCGATATCAATAGTTTATGAATTCAATTCCATTATATCGGCGAATTTAAGTTTTAAAAATCCTTTCAAATCAAATGAAAAGATATGTGATAATATTTAATCAAAATGAAAAATATCATTCTTGATAAAAGAAACTTTTCTAAAACAAGTGGTATATTTAAAAATAAACCCATATAACTTAATGGGAATGACTTAATGACTTAAATGCATGATCGAAACTATATAAATCATGAGGTAAAAAAAAATTCAAAGCCATTTCACATTAATTCATTTCGCATAGAAGAAAAACTGCTTTAAAGAGACAAATTTGGAACATACTTATTGACATGTATATTTATTAAACAGGTAGCAGGCTTACAAGTTGCCACTCAAATGCATTGATATTTGAGAACGTCATTCCATTCCACTGTGGATCATAGTATATTCCAATTACATGGCAGATAGCAAAGTATCTGATAACTAGATGACATTGAAATGCGGCATATATGTTTAATGTGCTCTATTTTTTTTCAAAATTTTATTCCGTTTTCCATATTACAAAGGACAAAATGTCGTCAGCATGCATTGATTCTAAAGATAAAAAGATGGATAAGTTTTTTTACATCATACGCTATGTTTAACAAAATTATCTGGCACGTTTTTTTATTATATCGTATAATGGAAAAAAAAACGTGATAGATTATAGACAAATCGGAGAAATCTCTAAAATTACTTTTGAATTTTAGATTCATCCAAATTAAATTTCTCAATAATTCCTCAAAACTTTCGCCTGACGATTAGTCCAAATAAAATAAATAAAACTAGCTTCTTATTATTGTAGATTTTTAAATGAATATATTTTACAAAAAAATGAAAAGTGCTAAGTTTTTTATGACTCAAGAACAATTTAATTAAAGCATGTGATAACATTGTCACATACCGAAATTCATGAAACAACATATAAACAAATCAAACGTATAAAAATATGTCCATGATGAAGCTGGTGTACATGCAAGTTCATTGTTTGGCTTTAAGGATATATTAAAAAATGTATTATAAATTACAGTTATGTATATTAGTAATTGAAATCATTTCAGTTGAGGATATGAGCAAAATTTTACACAGAAATAAAAAAGCTGTGAAATGAGAATTATCTGGAAAATGAATATTAAAGTGCTTCATATAGAACTCGTTTCTCCTTTTTCCTCTGCCTACATTTCACATTTTCAGTCCATCAACAGTAATTAACACTGATAGTTGAGAATCTGAATATTACTTAAATATAGTATAACTTACTTAATATACATAATAATACAATAGTGTGAATATTATTATTTCACAGTTTAATAGAACACTAAACAAATGGCCTTAGCGTTATGCCCGTAATGTGTAAAAGCAACTAGTATCGTTTACATTAAGTTTCTTAATAATATAAAAATTCATATCCATTAATTTTTTTTCACAAAAAGAGATGCTCAACTTCAAAAGTTCGAATAAACAAGAATTTTCTTCATCAAATTATTCGAAAGCATCTAACGATTGATTATTTTGAGGTAATATTTGATAAATTATGCTCGATTAAAGATAAATCCTCTTTAAATTAAAAGAGGATGTTACAAATTTTTAGAGATTGTTACAAATACTTCTTTGTTTTAAAAGGAAATTTTTCTTTTCCAAATTTAAAAAGGCATGCAATTACTAATATTTATTAATTTTATGTTGCAAATACTCGTGTGAATAGAAGCAATTTTTATATTATTAAATAAAATAACTATTTATGAAAAAGTTTGGAAAATTTTACTTTATTCCTATATTGATACATAAAATAAGAGGCGATGTTTAAAGTAATTAACATTTTAATTTAATTAGGGAACATGATAACATGATTTTGCGAAAATTGCTTTTAAAAATTATCATTTCAACTCATCTATGCTAGTATTTTCTATTCTGAAGAAGCATTTAGCGTTAGGAGCAATTCTCATAATTTTAAACTTGGATTTGTTTAATTTTGAAAATATGAGACTACATCGGAGCTTTTTACTACTCTTTATATAATATACATGGGAGGAATTTTAGGCCTTCACTTATTTAATGTACACCTACCTGTAACACACCTATATAGACATATTTTCTTGCGTAGATAACATATTTTTGATGCAGTGGGGATTTGAACATATTATCGTTCAATCATCAAGACAAAATTCCATCAAAAGTTTTCAGCTTTCTACTGGGATTTCGAATGCAATTTTAGGTTAACATGATAAGATAATTTAGCAATATTTTTATCTCTCAAAATCATGAAATAATAATAATGTAAATACTTGAAACCTGCAAAGCTCATATAAATAAAAATCTATTTCATTTGCCATTCTAATAAAGAAAATAAATTTTATGCAAATTAAAAGATTAAATACTAAATTTCGAATGAAAGTTACAATGATTATGTGAAATCATAATTTTTCTCATCAAATAACGAAGCTATATGAAAAAATAGAAACAGATCTTCAAAACTGAAATTACTGTAATGAGATAGTTAACGTTTAATTAAGACAATGGGAGATCTGTTTATGTTCATTTCTTATACTTATGTAACAAAGCCTATAACTTCAAATGTTGGAGCCGTAGAAGAACGTAGTGATAATAACTCAGTTTTAAAAAAGTCCTTTGAAGAACATTTCGATTGTTGGGTATTTTGAGTAAAGAATCATGCTTTGGTACGAAGCAAATTTGATTTTGAAAGACAAATATTCCATAATAATAACAATAATTTTAGCGTATCAGATATGTGATTTCATTCTTGTGTTTTTAATAATAACATTGACTATAAAATATGCGAAAGGAAAAGTATAATGACAAATTAGTTTTAAATTTAAAATAGATAGTAACTACTAACTAATGAGCAAAATTAAAAGCATACTGCTTTAATACTATATTTGGAAACAAAAACCTCTTTAAAGTGTTTGTTCTTTCAAGTCACATTTTCAAGATATTTTGAATAGATTATTCTTTTTTTTTCTTGCAGTTTTTAAAATAATTTATGTGGCTTCTTATAATCTGTCGAAACATTTTTTAAATTCTATTAGCAGCAGTGCCCTTAATCCTAAGTTAAAGGAAATGAATGCGGCATTGCCTTTATGTTAACTTAAAATTAAGCATGTGAAAATTTTAATAATTATTTATTCCATATATAAGTTTTGATAATACTCTTCAATTAGTTTAAAATTCATTTATTCTCAGTCTCCCGAATTTACTTAAATGCTGCAAAAAGTATATCAATCTTTTTAAACTAATGGCATTAGTACTTTTTGCAGCATTTAAGTAAATTCTGATCAGAATCAGAATTTACTTAAATGCTGCA
>JAPMOQ010023642.1:21747279-21818836 GCA_026543055.1 Argiope trifasciata
GTAAATTCTGATCAGAATCAGAATTTACTTAAATGCTGCAAAAAGTACTAATGCCATTAGTTTAAAAAGATTGATATTATTTCAATGTAAAAAAGAGCTATAATGAACTTTATTATTAGAAAATTCAGATTCATAATATCAAAAGTTATGGACTGTAGGATAATTAGGAAGTATAAAGATCATTTGTCCTTAAAAATGGAAAAATCCACAAAAAATTTTGAGCATGATTTATACATAAAAATCAATCTTATCTTATTTATATCTAAGTAGTCACATAATATAGTGTGTTTACGATTTTGTTAATTTAAAGGACAATTATTTAGTAACTGGGGAAAAAGTTTTGGAAATTTAATAACTATAATTCTGTTGTTGTTACTTATGGCACTTTACAAGCTCACTTACAGATACTGTCAGCTATTTAAGCCGAAATGAGCGCCTCTTGTTTTTTCGTAAGCACCAAATAGGGCCAAGAGTACGACTTAGCTACTTCATACTTCACATTCGCTTGCACAACCTCTTTTTACAGGGGAACACATTCACACAACTCTCAGATGGAACACAGAAGAACAACATTCCCGAACCGGGACGCCCAGATCCCGTATGCCAGGAATCTTGGCGTCCTGGTTCAGGAATGGTTGTTCCAGGGGAAGACAAGATACCCGTATGCCGGGACGCCGGCTAATTATAACTCTAAATTAATTATTATAATTTAAAAATATGAGTATATAATTATAGAAAAAATTAAATACTCATAATGTAAGCAAGATTTGCAAATTTTTGTATTCATTCATGCACTTATAATATACTACTGAATGTGGAAATATTTGACTATTTATTGGTTGGTATCTCAATGTCACAAAAACTGTGCAGGAGACGTCTAAAAGGAATACAATCACTCTACTGTTTTAAGACAGTAAAAAGTTAGAATTACGAAAGTAAAGAAATGACTTTTCCGAATGTTTATTAAATTAATGAAAAGGTTAAATTATTCTTTATCACAAAAATTATGCCACTTGACTTCGTATAATACCATCTTTATGCATAATACTTCAACACAAGCACATCAGTTACAAATGGCTATGACTTCATTTAAAACAATGATAGAAGTAAAAAATTTAAATATTATGTAGAAGGAAGCTCGAAGTTTTTCTTACGTTAACAAACATTGCTTTATAGGACTTGTCTTGATCAAATGCGTAACATCCATGCTGTAGTCCATTTCATGCTAGACACTTTGAAGCATGTTCGTAAATATTGATGCACGTTTGGTAAACATATATATATTCTGCTTATGGCTATCTAAATGTTCTGAAATTATTCATGATTTTTCATTCTAGTAGGATATGTCATAGATTCTGTTTTAGATCCTCCTTTGCTCATAATAAAGAAAAAGTTTCAAATGGATTAACGCTTGAATTTTACTTGGATAAACGAGAGAAATCGCATAGGGTATCTATAACTTATCCAAAGAAATTTTTGACTTCCTTCTGCAGCAGGTCTGAAATTTTATTCCTACCTTTGTCTCTGAGGAAGTTATTACCATTTGTAACTGGTGCAACTGCTTTAAATAATCCTTAGTTCTCCCGGCAGTATACTTAAAAATAATTTATCGATTTTTATTTGCGTTTTCAAGAATTCTTTTCTAGTTTTTTGGTGTAGGGGTAGAGATCCTTTTAACTGCTATTAAAAGAAGAAGAGAAACTTTTCATAGGAACAGAAGTACAAAATTGTTTTTACATTCTCTGGTACTTCCAGTTTAATCTTTTATGCTTGTTTTTATATCCGTGCCCAAGTATCGTTGTTAATCTGATATTTTATTTTATAGTTTATATACTCAATATTAAGTCACAAACAAATCAAGAAAATATATGACTCGAAATCTTGTAATTCTAGTTTTATTTGCAGAACGTTAAGCTACTAGATTATTTAATTCAGTACGGTGGTACCACTTTTCAATTGATTTTTTTGGGCCATTCTCTTATAATAAACAAAATTAGGCTGTTAAACAGAATTGTATTCAAATAAACATTTAAATCCAATGATTTTTTATTCATACAATCAAGGTTCTGATCGTTGTAATCATTTTCACGATATCAAAGATAGAAAAAAAGGAAAAGATTTTTTCACATTTGTCTTTCGATATATTATAAATTTTATACTTTATGTTATTAATATCCCTCTATTGTCTTGTCATAATGACAGCATTTATTACCTCACACTTTATGAAGATTCTACTGTGTTGTAAATTTGTATTTTATTAATTATATGCTGTACACATTTTGTATAGGATATTCTTTTCTTTTATTTTATTCAATGAGTTGTAGTTTTTCCTTTACGTTTTCAATCTCATGTTCTAATAAAAAAATGGTTTATTTCTTTTTGCCTAAAATGACCTTAAATTTTATAAATATCGTTTGTTTTATCATAGATATTTTATTTTTCTCACCAAAATAAATTCCAGTGCATTCTAAAAACGTGTACCATAGAAAATTTTTAAATATTTTTTTTTAAAGTTTTGATAACCTTTTTTATTTTTAAAAATTTAGAGAAATATAATCAATGGAGCTATAGTTTCATGCATATCTTATGTTTTCAATCTTTGAAAATAACACAATATATAAAATGCTGAGAAAAAAAACAATCTGAGATAATCTAGAATAATCTGGGATAAATAATGCCGTGGTGACATGTAATTTAAAAATTGTCGAATTAAGGATAAGTGAATAAAAGAGTGCCAGTAATTTAAGGATTTAGTAGTTGTCATGGAGTACCATTTATAATTTTATTCTTTCAAATTCATGAAAAAAACATATTTTCTCCTTGTAACAAATGATTTACAATAATTAAATTATAGAATGCATTCCACAATATAACAAATACAATAATTTATAATGTAGTGAATTGTTAATTCATATTGCGTTTCATAATTTTATTAATCTCTAAGTTTCATGTCACTCAAAAATTTTTAATGAGAATATTTTCGAAAATACAAAAAAAAAAAAATGACTTTAAAATTTGCTTCAAGATTTAAGGTAAAAAATTTGTAATATATTTTTGAAGCATCATGTTTAAAAAGAGGAATTAAAATGATTTCCATATCATTGTTTTTATATACTGAATGCTTATCCTTTTAATCTGGAAAAATAAATATTAAAGAAAAGATAATTATCGGAATTTTATGGATATTAATATTCTGGCATAAAATGGCTATCAAAACAATATTATTGCGTTAAATTTCCTTTGAAATGTATATTTTTAAAAATTATTCCAAATCCTGTTGTTCACTGATATTATCTGCTTTTTATTTCTTTAATTTAGAAAAAAAAATCAGTTTTCCCTTAGAAAAAAAATTATAAGTTTTTTGCCTGAGTTCAAAAATTGCCAATGGAGAGAAGGTAAAATGGAGAAACTTTTCACTTATTTTTTGAAATTTTTTTTCACGTGAGGATTTTTTTTTCTTTCGGCATATTCTAGTAGTGAACTATTAGAAAACCTCACAAGCAATCATCCTTGCTACATTATAACTATTAAAAAATGAATTCTAATGCAAAACTTATCTTAATTAAACTTATTAATCGTTCAATCACTCCCATAGAGCTTTGCCAACAATCATTAAATGAAAATGACATTCTTATTCTGCATTTAGAGTTTTTCAAATTGATGGAAATTTGATTTAAAATATTACTTAAACCAAAAATTCTTCACGCAAACACTGTTTCTGTAATAGAGACATCCTAACTTAAAGAAATTTTTCTAGGTAATAAATACGAAATAATTTCTTTTAAATTAAAAAAAGCAGAACACTACAGATGCCTTAAGAGCTTTTCGTCGTAAATATGTAGTAAAGCGTAATGCGATTGAACAATCAATGTGGATTTTCCCTGCCTAACTTTAAGAATATCATTTATTTGACGTCAGCAATTCTAGTTCTTTAACAGGATACCTCTCTTTCATTGAATCTATTCAACTTTCGTTATTTAAATCGACTAAACTGCTGAATAGAGCTGTATTTACAATTGACTTAACGGATTTACTCACTGTGAAATAAGAGTGTAGACACGTTTCTGCTTAGATTCACGAAAAGTTGGTTAAGTTTAACCGAAGACTTCTGTCATACTTTTATTTTATTAGATGACGAGAGAAACAAACTCCTCTACTTCTAAGAGAAAAATAGACTTTTGATGAATTAGCTTTCAGCATTGGATATCAGGATGCGAAATGTCCGAATGTTAGGTTTCGATGTATATTATGTATTAATAATAAGCACTAATTATTATTATTAACAATCAAATATCAAAAAATCAAATATGTTTCACAATTTATTTTATTATAATAATCAAACATGAAATTATATTATTAAGATAAAATCTTTCTCTTTATTTCTAAAAATTAACTAATCACAGCAGTGATATAGTGTTTTAATATAGAAGAAGCGAGTTATGTGGCTCAAATATAAAAGGAAATACGAATAATCGATTTCATTATTTAGATATTTATAAATATTCGCATCAGACGTTTCTTGAATATATGAAAATAAGTAAATAATAGAATTCAATATCTATTTTATTATTAAATACAAAATAATTTTATTTTGTAGCAGTTACACGACTCTTATCTTCTCTTTTGGATACTAAATGGCGATGTCTGATAGGCTATCCCACATGCCATCCCATAATGCATTGCGCATTGCAAGTGTAATCAGAAGGAGATGTGATACTGTACTGTTAAGCTGCGTGCGTGAATTTCCTGTTTTGTCTTGTATTTGTGTTTATTCAGTGTGTGAATGTGGTTATTAAAGAAATGTGCCTGAAAACATAAGTACTGTTGCTCCCAGCACAGATCATAATAATCTTCATTCCACCACAATTTCATAAAATTGAAAACTGAGCCACTATTTTTTATAATAAATAGTAAAATAAGTAGAATAAATGCATATTTGTTGCTTGATCAATTAGCTCTTATTTTCATAAACATTGAATAAGCTGTTAATGATGATTGACGCAGAGACGAACATGTTTTCTTAGAAGTTTCTTCAATTTTGTATACTATTTTTTTACATTCTGAAAGCTTATTTTGTAAAATTAATTGATTGACAGTCTTTCAACACAGTAGTAAAATCGAAATATTTATTTATAGATAAATTTCCAATGAAAAGTACAGCAAGAATTAACTACTTAATGATCACTTTTCACGTGTTGTCTCGAATTTCCGCTCATCTGAAGAATGTAAATTCACGTGTTTTTATGAATTACATAAATAAACGGAAAATGACTCCCTCAAGACTAATGTTAATCTTTGTTTCCCCTTTGCTAACAGAAGATTTTTTTTTTTTTTTATGAATTTTGAGCCACTTTTATCTTAAATCCTTAATAATGACGTTTGAAGTAAGGAAGAATGATATTAGCCATGTCAGATAAAAAGAAGAAAGGCGGAGGAGGGGGCAGGTCTAGGAATATACCCCAAGTGTAGTCTGAAGACTTATGATAAAAGAATGTTGATTCATTCCTCTGTGAGAAATACATATTTCAATCAGTCTGAATTTAGTGCAGATCTGCATTGAAATAAATTTGCTGAAACATGCAAGATTAAAGAAATTTCGATTTATGTCAGTCAAATTTAAAATCAATCAGCAATCAAGCAGTACTGAATTGCTGTTTAAAATTTTTAATTGTTTGAAATAATGACTTTTTTCCTTTGACTCTACAAGGATTTTCATTTTTTTTTTTTTTTTGGGATCATACTGATATCAAATCATTCACAATATTTCTGTTTTAAATGATATATTATATCGATGTTTTTGTTTTTAATTTAAATTAAATATATTATTAGATTTCTCATTATAAAACCCAGTGGGTCGGAAAACTTTTAATGTTACAGTACATATTACGATGTAGTCCTTGGAGTTAATAACTCAAATCCTGTATTGTAAATACGGATGTGGAAATGGAAAACAGAACTGTGAAAATAACTCTCTAACTCAATGTTTCAATTCCAAAAATTACGAAAGTGCGAACTGCGTCATGAGATACTATATGACAGGCATTGCATGTTTTTAACGCATACGAAGGCTTTAATGAAAACAAAATTCCTAGTATAAAAAAAGGCGACTTTTCTGCTATTTAAGTAGAATATAGCAAGTGAAGATTAATTGAATTAGTTAATTTTCTATTTGCATATTTCTGTTCCATCATAAAAATGTTATTTCTTTTATTGAAATAACAGGACTGTACTTTATTTTTGAAATTTAAATCAGTAGATTATTTGTAATTCAGCTTGCCTCTTCACTTGGTAATAAAATGGATAAAAGAATCATTTCATTCCGATCTCAATTTAATTTTCTTTTTATTTCATCGTTGAACTTTACATTTTGTATTAATTTCATCAGTGAAACTGTATTAATAAGATTCTAGCGTAAAACTCGGTAGCACAACAAATCATATTTGTGGAGTTTAATACTTAAAATGCTTAAAAGTATTTCACAAATTTTTATCGATACTTGAAAAATATATGTTTATTCCTAAGAATTAAAAAATTCACTCATTCATGAATAATTCGTAGTTTTTGAAATTTATTTTTACGAGTAAAATAAAATCTAATATTTTAAAGCTTACTTTGAGTTTTATATCCCCATTCAAAATCTGTATATATATAGACACTAGCTCAATAATAAGGGAATTTGTAATATTGCTTTCCTCTGGTGTTAATTCAAGGTGGGAAAGAGAATTTTACGTACAGTTCTAATATATATTGAATGGAACTGGATCAATGAACCACGGCTTCAAATTTGATAACCATTTGGTAATTTGGAGACAAATTTGGCGACAAAAATTAAAGCTCCTAAACTGCTGAAATTTTTGCGACTGTTGGTTAGAAGAGAAGTTACTGTATCCTTCTAGAAGCTTCTTTTTCCGAAAACAGAAGCTTGAAAAATTCAAGAGTCATTCATGTGGTGAGTATTAGTCAATCGAGTTCAGCTCAAGCGACTAGTCTAGCCAAGTCTCTTCAGTTAATTCCCTCATAGTACTTTGTGCTGTTATGGTTGTTTATTACTGATATACACTGAAGTGACAAAAGTCATGGGATGACTGTTAATATCGTGTCGGTCCTCCTTTTGCCCGGCGAAGTGCAACAACTCGACGTGTCATGGAGTCCACAAGTCGTTGGAAGTCCTCTGCAGGAATATTGAGCCATGCTATCTGTATAGACGTCCATAATTGTGAAAGTGTGGATGGTGCAGGAGTTTGGGCACGAACGGACTTTCGATGATGTCCCATAAATGTTCGATGGGATTCATATCGAGCGATCTAGGTGGCCAGATCATGCGCTGGAATTGTTCGGAATGCTCTTCAAACCAATCGCAAACAGTTCTGGCCCGGTGGCATGGCGCATTGTCATCCATAAAAATCCCATCGTTGTGTGGGTACGTGAAGTCCATGAATGGCTGCAAGTGATCTGCAAGCAGCTGAACATAACCATTTCCAGCCAATGATCGGTTCAGTTGCACCAGAGGACCGAGTCCATGCCATGTAAAAACAGCCCACACCATTATGCAGCCACCACCAGCTTGAACAGTGCCTTGCTGACAATTTGGGTCCATGGCTTCGTGGGGTCTGCGCCACACTCGACCTCTTCCATCAGCTCGTAACAACTGAAATCGTGACTCATCTGACCACGCCACGGTTTTCCACTGGTCTAGGGACCAGTCGATATGCTCACGAGCCCAGGAGAGTCGCTGCAGGCGATGTCGTGCTGTCAGTAAAGGCACTCGAGTCGGTCTTCTGCTGTCATAGCCCAAGGAAGACAAATTTCGCCGCACAGTCCTATCGGACACGTCCCACATTGATTCCTGCAGTTATTTGACGAAGTGTTGCGTGTCTATTAACATTGACCATTCTACACAGACGTCGGCGCTCTCGGTCGTTAAGTGCAGGTGGTCGCCCACTGTGTTGTCCATGATGGGATGTGATGCCTGAAATTTCATACTCTCGGCACACTCTTGATACTGTGGATCTCGGAATGTTGAATTCACTAACGATATCCGCAATGGAATGACCCATGCGTCTAGCTCCAACTAATATTCCACGTTCAAAGTCTGTTAATTCTCGTCGTGCCGCCATAAATCACGAAAAACCTGTTCACATGAATAACTTGAGCACAAATGAAAGCTCTGTAAAGCGAACTGCGCATTTATACTTTTTCGCTGCGATACTACTGCCATCTGTATATTTGCATATTGCTATCCCATGACTTTTGTCACTTCAGTGTATTGCTGTTCATTGCAATTGTTGTTCTTGTGTATGTTCCGGCTGTTTTTGTGCTGTGTATCCATAGAGATTAAAGCATCTTTATCTATTACTAAGCCTGAAAGACTTTTCACCATATAACCCACCACACGGATTCAAAGATTTTTTTCCCTTAATAATATTATTTCTGAGAACAAAACCTGTTATAAATTATAAAAATAAACTGTAATAGCATTTATGAGAATAAATACTATTATAGTTATTATCTACGGTGAAGAATTTTATATTACTTAGAAATTTTCTGAATATTATTTTTTGAAGTTATTTGCTATTTTTAGTCGAATATGACAACGATCTTTATGTTTCATTCTTTTTTTTTCTTCAGTTCTTAATTCATTTATTATAAAAAGTGCAAAAACTCAATGACGATAATTCAAAATAGTAATTGCTTTCCATGAAAATAAGAGGATAATGCATTATTATGATGAGACTTTTTTATTCGGTCTCTTAAGCATACATTAAAGCAAATTTATCAAACATTGTTTAGAAATAAAAAAAATGAAATTCTAATTTTCTTATTCACTTGAAATCATTACAATTTTTTGAAAGATTTTCGGTTGTGGGTATTCGTACTTTCATGCTCTTTTGTGTATCTGACCTAGTTTCGAAATTTTGCCTTTATAAAAGACTATGAATGATCTATTCTCAGGATGCCTTTTTTATCATTTCATTTGTTTTGTGTGATTATAAACAAGGAAAAAGAATAAAATTCGTTATTTTAACATCTTACAGTTTTAAAAACGCCATAGTGGAAATGAAAAGGATCTTTCCTATTGAAATAGGCACAGGTGGAAAATAACGTCATTGATTTTTTCTTCTAATTTTCTAACGTCATCAAATCATTTTAGTGCTTTGTGATGGTCAATCAACAGTTTATCTTACATCGTTGGAAGTTATCAAATTATGTCAGAATTCACGAATTCCAATTTCATATTTCCTTATTACGTTTTAATCAAACACCTAAAATTCACATAATTCTTGGAACTGTTAAACTTTTTGATTCTTGTTCATCTTTTTACATGGTTAAAATTATATATTTTGGAGAGTTAGAAGTATGTCTGTTCAGAACACTTTAGGGGGGAGGGACTGAATGTCATAAGAATGTCAAATCTCAGTGGTATGCATTGCATTGCAAAACATGGGAAAATAAATTTCTCAAAGTATCGTTTAAAATAAATAATAATGTGAGATAGGGGGAATAGTTCCAAGTATAAATAAAATTGCATCACAGCAGAATATTCTGATGCATATTAGTTAAGAATAATAAAGAATATAAGAGGGCAATGGAAAATAATAATTTTTATTAATGTCCAAATATCATTTCAATTTCTACCATAATAATACAATTTCGATATAATATAATGAGCTCTTACAAAAGTTCATTTTTATCAGATGGTTCAGTTTTTCTTATTTTTTCTTCATTATTTTTCTCCTCATATTACGAAATGTATGGTCCTAAGATAAACATTCTTATGACCTCAAACTTTTCTTTATAATTCTCAAAATAGTAACACTTTAATATTAACTGCCTTCTATACACTTCAATACCTAATTTTACAGTTTATGAACTTTGTTATCGTAATTTTCTTTTTGACATTTTTTGTTCACATGTTTATTGCGCTTGGAAACCCAAATCGGTTCTTACGAAAATTCGTAATTATTCGTAAAAATAAAATTACAGCCAGAATTATTATGTTCGAATATAGCAAAGATTCGACAATTTTGTAATGCCACGGAAACAATAGCCCTTTTTTACAAAATGGGCAATGGGCATCGGTAATAGAAAACCGAATTTAATCCACTTTAAATTGTTGTTGTTTAGTGGTTGCTTTTCTAACTGATGATTCCATTCACAAAATTTATTCGACAGGTAATTTATTTTTTGACATCCTCGGCCTCTGTGTTCTTTTTATGTTTCTTTTCTAATTGTTGATCAATTATTTATAACACATAATTAATTAAATTACTACTAGTATGAATCCAAAAAATTACCAAATTGTTGTACGATACATTTTTTGGATTCATACAGTTAATAGTTTAATTAGTTATGAGTGATAAATAACTGATTAACAATTAATCGCACATTATTACAAAAGTAACATGGTATTCTTAAAGGAATTCCAAAAATATTGTAAGATTATCCTGAGAGTCGGAAAGTTAATGATAAAAAAAAAATAGATTTTTACTCAGTTCAGAAGTACAGGCCAAGAGTTTATCAAATTCATTGGCATAAGAATATGCTGTAAAAGCGAGTCCGGAATCCTGTCTTGGAGAATGGCATGAAGTAAAAAGTATAACAACATATTTGTTACTTTTTAAATCTAAATATGACGAAGGGTGAAAAAAATATTGTCTTGTCCCTGGCGCCATATACTCCTACTGCATCACAGTTGCATATTCAGGAACGGGGTAGGGTGGGAACAAGTAACGTCCCTTGCGCTGTGTACGGTCACTATGCAATTGATAAAGCATGCTCACAAAACCACGCATTTCCAAACCCATTCTAGTTGCTTGCAGGCGTCATTGAAAGGAATATTGCTTATAACTTTATGTAATACTTGAAGAAAGGCTTTAAATATTAAAACATTGGCATAGACAGAATGCATATCTTTCGGATTATTCTACAAAAGGTCTGCACATATTTTAAAGTTTTATAGAAAATTGATGATATATGTTTACGGCAAAGCAATTGCAGGCAATGTATTAAAGTGACAAACATTCTGAAACTAAGCGTAATTTTTTTTCTTCTTTTAACAGACATGCGAATGGGGAGTTGGTTCACAGGAGCAGTGGTGTGCGTCATGTTTGCCCATTCTCTTTCGTACGAGGACAAACAGAAACATCTCCTTTCTTCGGCGAATCTCCAAGACATGGGATTACCAAACTCTATCCCAGCAGCTTTTTCCTATTCTTATTTCTTGAGTGCTCTCAGTGGTCTGCTGAGGACGACACAGAGGAAAAGAACGGGTTAGTCTACTCTTTCTACAAGAAAATATTGAAAGAGTACTTAAATGCACACATGTTCGTTTTTTTAAAAATGTGTCTGGCAATGAATTGAGTTTCACAGAAAATAGATGTATTATAAAAGCAAACCTAAATGAAAATAAGCTAGAAAAAGTACTATGATGTCACATTATAGACCTTGCATAATCTATTTCATATATTACTGATAAAAAAACATTTCTTTTGAAATAAAAGCGTAGAAGATTGTAAGATTTGTTGCACTATATCATTTTTCCACCTTTTATATCTTACCATCATTTCCTGCGGGTGAGATTTAAATTCAAGTCCTTCAAACAATTTATTTCGTTAACTTCGAAAAATTCTTTTAACACATTAAAGTTAAAATGGCAAAAAAAAAAAAAAAAATACTTATATTATATCAAGAGTTTTTAGTGCTTTTAATTACAGGAAAAAGATTCAAAAGAATTGGACAAAATTAAACCTGATTTTAGGTTCATTTAAATTTTCTTTCGAGCATTAATATTCCAAGATTATCTTCTCATATGACCATGCAAGAGATTTTAAAAATGTATAAAAAATATATATTATTTGCATATTATAACAATAAATGAAATAAAATGAGATCAAACGACAGGGTAAAGCTATCTTTTGTTTTTTTTTCTGGTATTTAGCAATTTTAATGCCCTTTTAGATAATTCTAGGGAGTCTTTGCAGTGCTTAGATGTTGATTTCAATGATATGATAATCTGCTGAGCACGTGATATCTTTGGCAAACTGTGATTTCGATGTTTATTAATCACCTTTTATAGTATTTATTTAGTTCACTTTGATAAATGAATAAAAATAATAGGGCATATTAAATAATGTATGTTATCATTCCTTAAGTGCTATCCTAATCATTTATTTACATATATAAATATGTTTACATTTATTAATTAATAAACGAATATTAAAGCCGGTCACCCTATAGCATGAAATGTGAGAAAATTACAATTCTTCTACAAGCATTCATAAAAAAGTTTTTTTTTTTTTTTTTAAAATATTGTGAATGAGTTTCTTATTTTATTGTAGTTTAATAAAAACTTTTATTGGGGTTAAAATAGCAATATATACATACAAAGCTAATGCTTGGTATAATTTTTTTAATATGCTTATATTATTTTACATCTTTTTTTTTACCATGAGTATGGATTGCATTTCAAAAGTTTTGGCTGTAGATCTTAACACTCTTAATCTTCAAAGCGTGTGTAGTCTTAATTTTAAAATTTACGAGAAAAATATTTTTAAAATTAAAATTAGTTTTCTTATTGCTCCTTTATTAATTCAAAATAATATTTTTATTCATTAAAGATACAGTACATAGTTTTTATGTAGAGTTTCAAAGGAATAAAAAAATCTGTTTGTGAACATATATGTGTTTCAGAATCAGGAACTTTTAAACCTAAAACATTTTCATCTTTTATTATCAAGAAGCCTCTAACTTTCAATATATTCCTTTCTCTTTAAAGAGTTTTTGAACAATGAACATTTAGTATTTACGTATTAGGAGTTTTAACACCTTTATTTAAGCCACAATAAAGATCATAAAAAATAAAGACTAAAAACTAAAAATTAATAAAAATGAAAATGTTTTTAAATTTTTTTATCTGTAAATTAAAAATAAATAAATATTTTTTTATAAAAGATCTGCAGTTCAAATAAAAATTGATGAATCATAAACGCAGAAAATAATAGGAAAATGCTATGACGTCACAATGATAATCATAAGAAATAAAAAATTCTAGCATTCATTACGTAAAAAATCATATACGGTAAACGCGATTATGATTTTATTTGTTTAAAAGTTTTCAATCTGCATGACATTTTTTATGTTTATTTTGAGCTCCAGATTTATGAGAAAAATTTTTTTTTTGCTCTTTTTGATGCATTGACGAAAGCAATTTTTTGTAAACAATTTTTTTTTATATTTATCATTTATTTACTTCTAATAAGATTCGATTTGTTGAGGTATGAATGAAAAAAAGATTTCTTTTTGTAAATCATTTATAACTTTATAAACCAGATCATTTTTCTGTACTCACTAAAAATTCTAATAATCGATAAAAACGCAGCCAATTTACATTAAAAACTTTCTGTTTGGAATAAGATTTAAACTATACTTGTATCAAATTGGGAAGTAAATGATTTTTTGACATAATAAAAACATGAATATTAATTGCTTGATAAATTTGACCAAAGAATTTAGAATAAATTCTATTTGTGTCCTTGGAAATCAGTTGAAATATTCTAAGCAATTTACTAATTATACAGATAATCTTTCTGATGAGAAATACTTGATTAATGAGTTAGTTCACTGGTAGATTTTAAGACAGAACCTCTGGTAATACATAAACCATATAATTATGAAGTGAGTAAAAAAATAGCATTGATATCAATGAATTCAAATAAATTAAGAAAGGTTTCTTAGTATGTATTGTTTAATGTTTTATGAAAGTTATGTTAATGTTTATGTTAATGTGTGTTATGCTAATGTTTTATGGACAACACTTTTTTTTAAAGATAAACAAGTGCATTTGTTATTTTTTAGCACAACGGGCCAGATTGGACCATGTAGTTCCAAACACATATTTTCAAAAAATATGTTCGTCACATTTTAATAAAAGCAAAAGAATGTCTTCAATTTCACTAAAAAGATAAAGTAATAGTATATAGGACATACAAGAAACTATGTGCGACTACGAATTTATGATAGTATAGGAAAAGCAAATAATAAAATAAAATTGGTTTATGCAGCGAAATAAATTTAAATTAATATTTAAAAATTTCCACCGAGATATTAGTTTCACAACTGTTTTCCTACTTGGCTTTTTATGTTTTTTTTTAAATTCAACTTATTGTATCATTGCTTAAATGTACAAAATGTTGCTTTCAGTCAAATATGAGATACAACAAAATAAATACAAAGAATTCGTCAAGATATATACATATGTTTATAAAAGTGTAGCTTACTGATTTAGAAGAATGATTTATTAATAGATTAATGATTTGGAAATTTCAGTCACTTCTAAACATGCACATTAATTAATTTTAGTAGCTAAATGTTCCCATTTTCTCGAATTTTGATGACATATCTTTTTTATTTATTGCAACGTGGATGTAGGTGAGTAAACCTTTCCTAGAATATTACTTATAAACATCGTTATATGCACTGATTACCTACGTAATACGAAACTGAAATGTCTTGAGAGAAAAAATCATACTCTAGCTTCTTTTCGCTTGGTCTATTCGTTTAGCTTATTATTCGTTAATTTAAAATCATGAACTTATTTGAGTTGTAATTATTATGTAATTGTAGAATTATTAATAGAAAAAATAATTGTTTTTGTAAGTGGAATATTTTCTCAATTTTGCGCTGTCTTCTATGCTTTGTTTTTCATACTTTTTGCCGATTGTTTGATTGATGTCTGTACTTCTCCAATCATGCTTTTTGTTAGAAATCTTTCCAAAGCACAATTCTGGTAAAAATTTACCGAAATTTTGCAACATACGTACAGGCGTGATATAAAAACTGTTTTGCGTTACAATTATTATAAAACAAATCATCCTGCTTGAGATTCGAGGTCGCGGGAATCTTTTAGTAAGGTCTCGTCTTCGGGACCAGAGGATCGAGTTTTGAAACCATATTCCACCTAAGAACAGCTGAACAATTGAGTCTGGTGTGGACCAAACCTAACGTGTAATATGGCACAAAAGCATGAAGAAGATATGGTGCCAGCCCATCATTGTTATCGCTACTGGGATTCAAAATTATGAGGTCTACTTACTATTTCAAAATGGAACGAAAATATGTTTTAAAAAAATCCAGCACTTGATGAGTTTTGAGTGTGAAACAGAATGTTGGTCCATTAAATTGGACATTTCAGCCATTTTCTAACTATAAGAACGAATAAAATTTATTTGATCTCTACAAAAACTACATTTAAAAGTTTTAGGATACAATTTTAACAAATTAGGAAGAAGCATTTTTTCCCTGAAATTCACAAAAACTGATAGGTATTTACAAAACTAAATTCCGGGCAACATATTTATAGTTGATTCCTAACAACTTTGTTGCTGTGATGGGGTCTATAATAAAATATTAACTACAGTTTATATTTCACTAGTCAGTGTAGATATTTAAATATAGATATGACAGCAAAAATGTTTCTCCTTTCATTTTAAAATTAAGAAAGAAAACCACCATGAATATCTACAAACTATAGTAAAATGTTAAACATTAATAAAATGAATATTATAATTATTCTTTTTTAACAATAATTCGATAAAAGCGTTTGAAATTTATTTGAAAACAAGTGTTTAGTTGGTATTACTGAATCAAATATATCTTAAAGCCCTCGAGTGGAAAAAAAGCAAAATTCAATTCATTGTAACTTATTAATGTTTTACTCTTCTCATTTAAAAAAGAGTGTCATCTAAATAAGAGATGAAAAAGTGACGAATAAAAGCTTATGAAATATATATCCCAAATTAATCTTTCCATTCTGGTATTCTTCCCTCCTTCCTCATACTTTAAATACCAGAATATAAAGAATTAAAATTGGTTGTTAAACTTAACTTTTAACGTTTAACTTTTATAACGCCCTTACATTTATATTTTTAATAACATTACTGTTTTTGAAAATTAAATAAATCACTTTTAATAGCTTTTCTCTTATAAAAAGAAAAGTTATTAATGATAAATCTATTTTGATTACTTTAGTAGAAAAAAAATTTGTTCATAATAACTTCAAAAACAAAAATAAATGAACGAATACAAGAGTGGAAGCCTCGGATCATTTGATTATATAGTTAAATTATGTATATGTTTAAAAAAATTATGGTTTTGAAAATTGGATAAACATAAATATTTTTACATCTTAAGTTGAAGAGCTTCCTATATTATTAAATAAAACAATTTCATAGCATCATATATTTTTCACAATAATAAATCGAAAAGAAAAACTCAGTTTTAATTGAATTAATAATCACTATTCAGAAATATTAATCCTTCCTTTATCATTAAATTGTGTAAAATAAGTTGAAGTATATTGAAAAACTTCTGGATTCTAAAAACTTTTTTCTATTATTAAATAAATAATTACATCATTATAAATTCTATTTTTTTTTTTAAGATAAAATGAAAAGAAGAATAAAAATACCAATTGTATAATGTATTATCTTTGTTCGCCATTACGAAAGTGAATGAAATGAATCCAAATTTATCACTGCATCAGAAATATTGAAATGTTGCAGCAGCGTGTATCGAAAGCTTTCACACTTTTCGGTGTTATGAACGATATGAGTTAAGTTTGTTTATATTTGGTGAACGCAATGATCGCAATTTTTTTTTATCCTCTCCCTCCTCGCGCACAACTGAATCCATTAAAGCATATATTCTTCTACTTAATTCTCCTGTAAACATTAATAATAGGATAATTATATGTTATGTATCTTTACAATATTCGGCATTGTAAAAATAATGATGGAATAAATTTTTTAAAATTATAACAGTAGATTTACAGGAATTAGGGATTTATTTTACTAGTAGGGAAAGTAAGTCCCAGCGAAACCCTCCGCCCTGCTTCGGCATCCAAGATTAAGCTGCCATCTCATTTAATATCGGGTACTGTGGTCAACTTATAATAGCCCCCATTAAGACCTATTACAGAGTATGACCCAACATTGATGCTGGAACTAGATATTAGTTAATCAAGATAACAATCATGCCGAAGTTTCTTATCCTCAAGTCTAAGATGACCCCTCTCCCTCCCATATGTAAGCAGTAAAAGTGAAGAAAAATCTTTTTAAATTTTAAAATCCTTTTGTTTTCTTTCTCAAAATTTTTTTGAGAGAGAAAGGTAAACAGTTGCACAATATTGCAAGATCGTTATAGAAATCTTAGATATTAATCCATGATGATTATATTTTGCATACTCTGTAATGACATACAGTTGGAGAACGTAATTGTCTATTTCCAGAAATAATAAAATTTAAGAGAGAGAAAGATTTCTGACATTTTTTGCGTAATAAATGGTCTTATAAAATCACAAAATATAATTGTTTGGATCATTGGATATTTCTGTTAATCGAAATGTACAAGAATTAAAAAAAAAACGTATTTAGTTTCTGTATTATTTGAGAAAATAATAATCAATTATTCATTAGAAATGAATAATTGATTATTATTTTCAATAGTTATTCATTAGAAATGAATAACTATTTTTTATCTTAGAGGTAAAATAAATACCCGAAACTTATTTTATATAACCTATTCTTAGAATTTATGGAAAAACAGGGACATAAAACTCTTTTCTAAGGCGTCATTAGCAAGTCTTCAGTCCTTTACGTGCATTATTAATTGAACTATAAAAAATGTATTTCGAAACTATATTGTGGAAAAGAAATAGAGATCACTTCACATTACTCTGTTAGTATGTAGTTTTTATGTTGATTGCTGGAAAATTATTTTACATTTATATAATGATCGTTTTTGCCTTCTTTTATACGAAGAATGAGTTAGACAGATGAAATTTGGTAAGTGGTCTTTGCATAAACTTAACTGTAGATTTTTATCAAATTTTGGAGGCAATTTGTTTGTTACCACTAAAATTTTTATTGTATCAAATGTTGGGCTAAGTCCGTCAATTGGCCTCTCTATTCAAGTATATGAAAAAATGGTAATTCAAAACCACAACTAGCTGTAGAGGTGAGCTTCAATATGTCACAATTATCTGAAACTACAGACATTTGTTAAATTTTGAACTATTTACCAAATGCAAACATAATGACTTCAAAATGTGAGGAACTAGAAGAAAGAAATTTGGTATTCGTTGTTGATTTCAAAGTGATAGATTTCTTTCAAATATTTAGTCAAAGAGAAGCGATACAAACTATAAGATTCTCTTTATTATAGCATTAAGCTAAGCACAAACTGTGCCTATCTTAATGTTATAATAAAGATAATATAATGTTAAATATGTTATGTAATGTTATAATAAAGAGGTTCATGAGAAAGTTTAAGTTGGCTTCGTCAAATTTTTATCATCTAAAACAGTATATGATTCGGAATGAGTTGTTGTCCCTTATACTTCAAATATAATAACATACAGAAAGTTAAATATTTGTATTGCAAAACATTTTTAGACTTTAGTGACTCTATGAAAAATTTTACATCAATATGAATTCTGTACAAGTGCCTTGTGTTATGGTTCATGTCTAAATGAATCCCCCCCTGGCATCTCCTATAAACTAAGCTCTTTTACACTGGCTAATCGAATCCTATTCACCTATCCGAAATTGGAGCTACAGAGAATTTGTATTTAAATTTTTCATATTTATAGATTTCATCATCATTAAACGCATTCCATTATTTAAATTTGCTTGGGATAAGTCGTAATTAAATTAGTTGATATTTAATTAATCTAAATGCAATTATTCGCCAGCTCGTCACAAACCGACATTAAATCCTGCATAAAATGATATTAATCTTATTGAAATTCGCCTAAGTAAGGAAGAATAGGAGGATGAAAACAGCGAAACCGTTATATTTGTGATTTTATTTTATTTTTGAACACATTTACAGTTTAAATGTGCATGTAATTGCTTACACATCCATGGAAACATTGTCTGTGTCTGCATCACCCAGTGTTTTTAATGACTATTAATGTTATCAATTAGCATTTAAGTTATTCGATTTGCAGTGGGCTCTAATTCTTTTTATTAAATATAATATCAATTATAATAAATATTTTTGTTATATGTTTGACATTTTTTAGGTGCGATTAGTCTTCTCAAAACAACATGTTATTCTTCCAGCATCTAAAGTGTACGGAATTTTTTCTAAGTAGGCATTTTGGAAAGCGGACTAAAGAAGAGGGACGGAGCCTTTAAAAAAATAAATGAATAAATATATTCAGAAATATTAAAATAATTAAATAAAAAAATTGATTTAGAAAAATTAAAGAATGAGAAATAAAATTCTTTCCTTTTTCTTACCTATTCAATTTATATTTTCTTACCTTTTTTTAATAGTGTTTCTTTCAGATTGATTTATCTACGTTGCTCATATTTTGAACGGAAAAGTTCGAAAGCAGAATTATTTAGAAGTTAATTTGTTAAAAGAAGAAGTTAAAATTTCAGAAATTAATTTTCAAATCATTCAGAAGTAAATTTTAAAATTTAGTTCATTGTTTTTTAGCATGAACTATTTACTAAAAAGCATAGGATTGGACAATCGGGGCAGTAAATCCAAATATTTTTCTAAGATTTATAAAGAATCAAAATCAGAATTGCCCCAGCTGAGCCTGGATGTTTCTTACACTTTATATGTGTAGAAAAATTGGAAAGAAAAATTCAGTTTAGCTTTATTTAAAATTAGAAAATTTAATCAACTTCTTAAAGCTCTTTCTTAACACAAGTTAGTAAAGAAAATCTGAACAATTTTTCAACCTGAGACAAACAGTCAAAATTTGGAATTGGCCCAGATAATCCCGGATGTCTAATCAACTTATCAAAACCCTCAGTCACTAAGAACATTATTATCTATTAAATACACAAAATATTTAACAAAATTGTTAAAATCATGTTGCCTTTTTAGTCACATTTTTGTTTTGTCAAACAGAAATTTTAGACTTTTTGTACGATCCGGGATAAATTGTTGATACTTGGGACTGTCTCGGCAAACACAGGACATCTGGTCATCTTATCTAACTCCTTAATCACTAAGTACAGTAGCATCTAGATAGTTAAATACTTTTGTTACATGTATACCATTATCTTTTTTTTAGTCACATTTCTGTCTTCTCAAACAGCAATGGGAATGGATCTGACTGATTACCTTTGGAATAAAGCCCACGAAAAACACCGCGCTATGGTGCTCCAGAGAATGATGAAGAACGGAAAAAGGTAAGAAATTTTATGCATCTCTCTAACAAGAATCAATAACTTCGCACCAACGCAAACTCTTGCTCATTTTTAAAGGCTTGTTTGAGCTGAAATGTACCTACAAAAGAATAAACAAGCGAGGGCAAATGTAAACTTTTACCAGCTTGGGAGATGTTTTTCTTCTTTCGAATTTATGCCTAATACCGGTAACAGTATAGGTTTCAAAATAAAAGGAGAAGAAAACAAAAAAGGGGAGAAAGTTCTAAAAGTATGAAATTATTTTTATGGTTAACTCTTACAGTTCATAGATGAAACTTGAGTCACTTAGATAAGATTTTAAGTAAACTAGTGAAAAAAAATGCAGGTTTTGCATATCGAATTTTTAACACATTGTTGCATGCTTGTAAATTTTTACATTCTATGAAAAGAAAAGGGGCCCAAAAGGAAGTGTGGGAGTAAAATTTAAATAGCTCATTTGTGGGCTGTCTCCCCTTTTGAAGAAGTTATGTAAGTACTTAAAGTTAAATAATTTTCAGTTCTAAAAATTTAAGCAATAGCAATAGAATTTCAATAAGATATCGTCCGAATATATATAATTTTCATCATTCAGCATCAACGTATCGAAAATAATTATCCAATAAATTGCTGAATTTATGTTATAAGTTTTATTTAACACTAATTCGATTTATTTACATTGACTGGAATATTTTTCCTTATATAAAATTTAATCCAGAATAAAATTTGATAAAAAATATTTGAAGAATTATTTCTTTTTTTTATTAGGATTTATCGATGATATAAATATTTATGCGTCTTATTACTAAAATTTAGTCACAAAAACGAGAATTTGTTAACGATGTTAAAAAATATAGAGATAAATTATTCTTATTACATTTATATTCTACAAATTGATGCAGAATAAATAATTAAATTTTGATAAAACTGGTGAAAGCCTCAGAACGAATTAAAAAATGAATTTAATAAAAATAGTTTTTAAAAAATATGCTTTTATCAGCATACTTAAAAGTAGAATTTTTTTTATTTAAGCTATTATCCTCTTCTTAGTTTTTAATTTATAATTCATAAATAAAATCATTAAATAAAATTTCCTTTTAAGCTCAAATGATCGCTTTATCATTTGTGATGAAAATTAATTATCCAAATGCGATGTTAAATCGGTCAAATGGCAGAAATTTTAGTAAATTAAAAAAAAAAGGTGGGGAAGGGGAGCTACCACTTTTTTTGCATGGCCATTTTTGAAACTTTATCAAATAACTTTATTAGCAGTTAGTAAGACTCTCAAGTATCCCTTTTTTTATCAGTTTATTGATGATCCTACATCATTACTCATTCAATTTATTGTTCTTAATCGAACTTAAAGAATACCAAAAAAAAAAAGGTTGCATGAATCAGATGTAGAAAAAAAGCATTGTGAGGGTTCAATAGAAACATCTTGTACATGCATGTGATAGCACAAAGCGTCGAAAAGGGATTTCCTGAGATTTTGGTAATATTCTTTGGCTCACTTTTCACTTTAAGAAGTATTTACTTTTACTAATTAACGTTTCAATTTACTTTCAGGAAGTACAAAAAGAAAACCCATGGAAGCAAATTGGAAATCGAGATTTTGATGAATTTTCGTGTATTTTACTCAGTAAATTCGAAAAAGCATTTTTTAAAATTATATTTGTCATCTATCTATGATAACAATAAAAATTCCCAGATCTAGATTTATGAAATTTAGTTTAGGGTTTTCGATCCAATATTATAAATCATTTATAAACAAATTTGTATAAAATTTGTTTAAGACAAGCCAGAAAATCTTCCCATCCATATGAACACAACTCAGAAACGCAATGAGCTAAATGGATAAAATTTTATATATTTTTAGCCCTAGATTTAAATCAAATTTTGGACCAAATGTGCCTCTCTACTGTCTTATTTGTGTATATCTAAAAACAATAATTGGAAAACACTCAAGGGAAGAAGAAGTTTCCGAATATAATCTTAATACCTAAATTCGGGGTATGTATCTTTTGGTTGGACTAACTTTAACTAAAAACCGTTGAGATATACAGGTGTTGCCAAATTCGACCAACAAACTCAGAGAGGAGATAGTAAGCATCAAGAGAATAAAGAATAACTATACAGCATGAGATCCCAAACGACGTTGAATTAAGGAAAATTGCGAAAATGTGGAGAGTTGGAGAACTGTTGGAAACTGTAAAAATTAATTTAAAAAAATAAGAAATACTGTTTCAAATAGGAATCTTTTATAAAGTAAAAGCACATTTTAAAGAATTTTTTTTTTCCTTTTCATACTGGTAATATGTGGATTTGATGATCTAGGGAGTCATAAATTGCTGAAAACGGAAAAATGGTTTAGAGCCAATATTTGCAATAATATTAAAACTTGAAGAAAAATAAAAGCTTGAAAATGTAAGGAATTCTATAGTCTATAATTTGTTATAAGCATGTGAACTGCAAAGTTTTAAATATATCAAAAAAAAAAACTGAAACGGGAACAGAAAACATCGCTGCAACATCAGTATCGATGTTCGCTGAAAGCGTTGTCAAATTCGAAAGACAAATTCGGAACAAGAATAATATGCCTATTATTCTTGTAAGAAGGTAGATGAAAAATTACCAGAAAACATAGGGTCGCAGGTAACAGTTTTCAGTGAAAACTGCAAATTGGATAGACTCTGGATGCTTGATGCCACGCAGGTATATACACACTTTTCTGCTAGAGTTTATTCTCAGATGAAACCTGCTTTACGATACAAGATGTCTTCAACACGCATAATACGAATATTTGGTCATTCGAAAATCCCATCTCCATCTCGTCGAACGTACAACACAAGTTTGGAATTAACATCTGGTCTGAGTCATCTATTTGAACCATATTTTCTGCCCGAATGCCCCAGAGGCAAAAAATAACTTGTTTACTTCCAGCACGTTCCTCTGGATTTACTGTATTTTGTTGGAGCACCAGCATATTTTAGTTACATCCGTGAAATTTGACTCCGTGTTTGCGAACGACCATCAATTCTACAATGCTCATTAATGAATACTTGCTCGCTGCTTTTATTTTTCTCGAATGCATGAGAAATTTACATACGAGAAGACTTCTAGATTTTCCTCTTCCTAATCCTTGTATTCGTAGGTCCATTCTCTTCGCCAGAATCATTATCTTTTCGACGTTTGTTTTTGCGATTTTTACTGAATAAACGCTTCCTGCAACCGTATGTTTTATGGTAATTTTTCATCTACTTAATGACTATTATCCTTACTCTGAATTTGTCATTCGAATTTGATTACACTCTCTGCGAATATCGGTGCTGATGTTGCAGGGATGTTTTCTGGTTCCCGTTCCCGTTTCAGTTTTTTTTTTTTTTGGGGGAGGGGTTAGGGGATATATTTAAAACTCCGCAGTTCACAAGCTACACCAGTGATGGGGAAACTACGGCCCGCGAGCCAAGTCCGGCCCGCGGAAAGATTTAATCCGGCCCGTTTAAGAGTGCCGTCGTGAGAATGTATTAGTATAAACAAAATAGTATTCTGGACAAATCCATCCGACCCAAACAGCTGACTCCTCTTCTCTCGAAACTTCCAGACACTCTCGCATTTTCGATTCATTGTTCTGTTTTTCCGAAAGAACCGCAAAACTCCAATTCCCGAACAATCCTTGCAGGTAGGTATAAATACATATTATTTGCTAATCAGATCTCTAAATCTGATTTTTCTCATTTTCCAAGAATACAATCTTTAAAATTCACTATATCAAACAATAAGATTAAAAAATACGAAATTAATTTGAAAAACTATCTTCAGAATTTGAAAGGAGATTTCAGGACTTTAGAAAAATGGAACCAGAGTTTAGTATTTTTGCGACCCCATTCAATGTTAATTACGAAGAAGTTGATGCAAAATTTCAACTTGAGTTGATAGAATTGAACTGTAATACTCTCCTGAAACAAACTTTTCATACAGTACCATTACTAGAATTTTATAAAAATTTACGTCCAGATAATTTCCCAAATCTAATTACTCATGCAATGAAGATAATGACAATGTTCGGCTCATGTTATATATGCGAACAAATCTTTTCAACAATGAAGCTTAAGAAAACTTTAAGAAACAGAATTACAGATGAGCACCTTTCATCAGTTTTTAGAATTTCTGCTTCACAAATGGAACCGGACTATGATGAAATTTTGATAAAACAGTCTCAATTTCATTTTTCTCATGCACCATCAACCAGTAATGACACCAGAAAATAAAGTGATAATACTTCACATCAAGAACTACACTAAATTCATTTTATATTTTTTGCTTATAATTTTCTTACCTCTTGCTTTTTTACTATTAAAATAATAAGTGTATGTAATAATATATGTATATGTTTATAGAACACATAAATTTTTTAACGATTAAGTATTATTCTTTGGCCCGCTACGATCGTCTAGTTATTACAAATGGCCCGTCTTAAAAAAAGTTTCCTCACCATTGAGCTACACACTTATAGCAAATTATAGACTATAAAATTCCTTACATTTTCAAGCTTTTATTTTATTTTTCAAGTTTTAATGTTTTTGCAGATATTGGTTCTAAACTGTTTTTCCGTTTTCAGCTATTTACGGCTCCCTAGATCATAAAATCCACATATTACCAGCACGAAAAAAATCTTAAGAATGTGCTTTTGATTCTTAGTTGAAACAGCATTTCTTTTTTTTTAATTCATTTTTTACAGTTTCTAACAGTTTCCCGATTCTATACATTTTTGCAATTTTCATCAATTAAACGTCGCTTGGGACCCCATGTTGTATGGTAATTCTTTATCCACCTGATGCCTACGATCATACATCTGAAATTGTCGGTCGAATTCGGCAACATCCTTTATAAAAGAATTTGGTATAGTATATGTAAAAATCTATAAACTGAAACAGAGATACATATCAAAATGTGAATTAAGTCAGTCAACGTGAAGAGATTAAAAGTATATACTCGATTTTCTTTGCTACATTATGAAGTCAAACATAAAATATTCCATATCTTGGAAGTATGCGAGGAATTGAAAAGTAAGACTCTCCAGCTGGTTTCACTTGCTCACTTTTCCTATGAGAATTGTCCATTTTTTTTTTAGTTATTTTCCTGTGTTTTGACTGGATGAACAAATGGAAATGAATGCATACTGTGTGATATATATAAATGGATTCGAAATTCAAATCAATGGCATTATAACTGTGGTTACTTTTGCAAAAAAACCCACAACCTGCACTACTAATGTGTGGTCAAATGGTTCGCACCTTGATTAAAAACTACTGCTTCCTTTACTTGAGCAAATGGTAAAACTTTGTCTTTTAGAATGAACCAAAGTCTAGGAACTTGTCAAAAATGAATCCAATTTTTTTCTTTCATAATTTACTATTTATAAATCAGCAAAATCGCCTATTTCGTCATTTCTCTTCATACTTTATGAAATTAACTAAAAATTTAGCGAATTTTTTCTCCCAAAATCTAATTTACTAACGTCTATCCTGGATTTTAAAAATAACTTGAAATAAAAATTTTAAATTAAAAATAACGTTTTAAAAATAATTAATTCTGATTTACCAGAAGCGTTTCCTTTTGATAATGTAATAAGGTATTTCTTTATCCAGCAGTTACGAGAATTCTGGAATTCTGGATATTTTATTCTGCGCTCTTGCATCAATTTAACTGATTATTGAGCCTTATTGTGTTAATGTAATAAGCATTACTATTTTATTGTTAATTAACGAAAATGTGCAGAATAAAGAATCATGAATTCTATTTGTTGGGCAAGGAATTACCTTAATTATCATTAAAAAGGATAGCTTAAGGTAAATTATGATTAGTTATTTTAAAACCACTATTTTTGACTTTAGAATTTTATCTTGAGTTATTTTTAAAAACACTCATAAGCATAAGTGAATTATATTTAAAAATCTTCGGGAGAAAAAAAAATGGCAGAATTTTTAAGTTAATTTCGTGGAATATGAAGGGTATTTGTGAAATAAAGGATTTCAGTAATTTATAAATAATTATGAGGGAGAAAAGAATGCTAAAATCATATTATAATACTCAAATCTTTTCATGTATATTATACACTAAAAGATACAAATGTTACAAAAAAAAAGGAGAATATGAAGTTATGGGATGAAATTCTAAACATTTTTGAAATGCATAACACAAAAGAAAAATAATTAATTTAAAAACTGTGCCAAAGAAATAACTATCAAATGTTTAAAATACAAATTTCAATTCAGGATATTTATTTCTAAAACTATAGGTACAAAATAAAAAGTAAGCTCATTTGTGGTATTCATATACAAATAGTTAAATAATGAACAGACAATATTACCTCACTACTTATATTTTTAATTATGTATTGGGTGTACACGGTTGTCAAAATAATAATGTATATTCATCCGTATAGAAAACGTTTTTACAGAACACATGTTAATAAGCTTGAATTAATCAAACCGATCGAAATGTCAAATATGTCACAAAAGTTCGTTTAGCCAATTTATTTAAAACGTTTAAAAAAGCATATTATTATGATAACGTTTAAATAATTCTTATTAACGACAAAAATTGAAAGATTATTCGTAGTCGTTCTTAAAGTAAGAATATCTAATTCATCACTAAAAAAATAAATTTCATTTTACTATATTCAGCTGATATTTTCAGCAAACCGAGTGTTTTTGTAACTTGATACCTTATTAAAAAAATAAATAAATAAACTAGTAATTTCGAAAATTGATTTGCTTGTTTCTTAACACTCATTTTAATCTGAATTGATATAAATACGTGTAGTTTTTATTACAACAAAGTATAAATATTAGTCTTGATTAAAAAATTGTTTAACAGTAAATGTGATTGAGCTTCCGTTCATTTCTTTTATAAATGGTTTCTTAAACGAATAGTGTATCTTTTTAATATGGATACTGAAAAGAATTTAAGACTCTCTGGTGTTATTAAATTTAAATTGGTAACTTCCCATTCAGTAAGATGATATTAAGATGGCCCTCGTAATTTTTAGCCGCGATTTTATGCTTAGAACGAGCAAGCGCTCCCTTCTCCAAGCTACAGCAGAAGCGGTGCTTTGATAAAAGACGTCTGGTTTACCGTGTACCATGCCTAAATGATAATCTAGACTCTGCAATGAATTAGATTTTTTAACCTGAAGTCTTCCAATTCCAACATCGAGACCTTTCCATTTCAGTCACCACAGCCTTTTGCTGTTGTATTTAATATCATGCACGCAGACATTTCTCATATTTTTCTCCCTTTTGTTTCAATGCAAAAAATGGAGGTTGCTTCAATAGATAAAGAATCAAGTTAAAATTTAGAATTTCTAAATATTCGCTTGGAAAAGATTTGCATAAATATATTTTGTATTTGTATAAGTAAAATTGGGATTATATTTCATTTGTTTTATTACGAATTTACAATTGTTGGGGATTTATTACGTACTTACGTTTCATTACGTTTTATAAAATAAATGGATTTCGTTACGTTGTATTAAGAAATTATACGTTTGATAAAGCAATAAATCTTCATTTAGAATAATTATGGAGTCGTGAATATTCGTTCATTATGTTATCTAGACGTGTTGAACTTACGAAGGATTCCTATTAGATCAAATTCGTCTTAACTTGACAACTGAAGGCTCGTGGAAAAAAGTGTGCTTGATGTTCACGTAATAGGTTGTTAGGGATTGAACGTCATCATTTTGGAATATCGTGCCAATTCAAAAATGTACCAGTTCAAGCATTCTTGCCATCTGATTATGGTTTTAAAATACGGTTTCTGTTTCAATAGGCCTAATATATCTTCAAAATTAAGTGTTAATCTAATAAAGGTTTTAATAAACGCACTAGATTTACATTCTTTGAAATATTAAACTGATGAAAGGTGAAACAAGACACATTTATTGATATAAACCAGATGCTTCAAATGAATAGTCATCAAACAGAATTATATTTTGCGGCCAGCATAATGGGTCAATATTCCTTTAACATAAAATAACTCATCTTTCATCGTATTCTTGTTCATTTCATTTAAACTTATCAGAGGTTAGTCATATCCCTGACCTCCGACCCGCTTCTAAGGCACACGGATTGACTACGCAAAACTGAATGACCGGACCGCCGCTACAGCAACACTGGTGGGAACTATAATTGAGTCCTAAGGACCATCACCGGCCACGGTACAACCCTCCCCGTAGGGAATACATCCCGTCATCTATGGGAGGTCCAGAACCCCCACCTTTTATTGTGCCCACCGGGTTGGCGAGATGCAACCACCATACCGGAAGCATATCATCCCCATTTCGAGTTACTCACCTCGGGGTTACTTATCAGAGGTAAAAATTCCATTCATATTGCATGAAGAAAGTACAGGAATTGTTGCTTCCCATGCTATAATTTATTTTTATTCTGCTCTTTGTGCATACAATCAATGCAAACTTCAAAAGCAAAATTCAAATGTGAATAATACAGGGATTTTGATGGCTGCTCCAGATCAACAGCCCAAGCTTACTTCATTTCCACTTCGACTATTGCATCCTCTACTCAGATCTTTGAGATCAACTGATGATTGCCTTTGCAAGTCCAGTTTTGGTATACTCATATAATCATTAAAAAAACACACACAAATTCAGTTTCAATCTTCAAAGTAATATTTAAATGGTTGATGGTTAATGGTTTAATCAATTTAATGGTTTTCACATTTTAATAATTAAAAGAATATTTTTTTACTTAATATTATATTATTATTTAATTTTCTTAACAAAACTTTAAGAAAAAGCAGACCAAATTATATAGTTTGGTTTTCTTCAAATACACTTTGAACTTGCATAACGAAAAGATAACATAGTCATAGTGTGTCTTAAATTATAAATATTGAAATTAAAATTAGTATTTTGGAAGAAAGACATGTCTTTTAAATACTTTCAAGCTTCCATAAAACAATGCTAAAAAAAACTCTAATTTTAAATGATGTAAATTTCATTTTATTTTTATTTTCACAGCATCAGTAACTATTATTTTATCAGTTAAAATTCACTAATGCCCCCCCGAAGATTTTTTTATTCTTGAGATTTAAGAGAAACGACAAATTATGATAGAATGGAAAAATCAGAATTTCAAAAAATTTTATTTCTCGAAATTATACTTTTTAGAGGTTGAGAAATTAACGTTATTAAAATACGCAGACAAATAGACATTATTAAAATACATAAAGAAATAGACATTTTAAAGTGATTCTTACTTGTATGATACTCGTTTAAAACTATATTTTCCCACAAAAAATAAGTATAATTTAACGGTCCTTTTTCATGATTTAAAAAATCGAGATGATTCCTTCCTGAAATATTTTTCTTTGAAACATAAATATAAGTATTTTGTGACAGCATCAAAAGAAGTACCTTTTCGTTTTACTTCAACCCTAATTTGCATCACTGTCAGTTTGACTGTTTGGAAAATCGTTGGTAAAAATATAGACTTTTTCGAATAGGCTAAGAATGTGACACAAATGCTTCACGGCAACTCCACTGAATAGTGAGAAATGTTTTGTCACAAAATATTTGTACCAAAAGTAGATAAGATAAGTGTTCTACATCCGTTCCTCTTTTATAAATTTCATATTTAAAAAAATCTTCATTGTATCATGTAGAACACTGCATCTTTTATTCCTACACTGCTTACAGTTCATCTTTGACATTCTTTTCATCTCATCTTTCTAAATTTTTCTAATGCGATATTTAAAATGCTTCAGTGTCTATATAAAAGCTGAGATTTTTATTCACAAAATGAAAATTTCTAAAATTTATATTGATTAATTTTTTAGTGAGGACTGATTGACATCAGACGTTTTGTGATTAAATTATGATAAATTAAGAATTCTCTAAACGTGCTCTATTACACCTTGAATTTTTCATAAAGATGATGTATTAGGAAAGCGATGTTGACTGATAGCACTTTAAAATACGCTTGTTTTATGCTTTCTAAACAATGCCTTACAATATGTTTATCTGTTAAAAATGTGTACCTTATATACTTTATGTAGTCTGAATAATAGTGTTATTTAAGCTCTACATTTTTTAAAGATTTATTGAAAAATTATAGATCCTCAAATAATTATATTAATGTTTATAAGTTGAAACTTGAAGAAAATACAACCAATGTTACAATTCATGTAATTTTCGTAACACTGTCCATTAAGCTGTAAAATAAGACGGCGGATAATTAGCTTCATAGTATCTGGATGTCTATCTAAAAGAATCACAAAGGAAGAGGATTTTTTTAAAAAGGAAACAATTGGCAGAGTAACCATTAGGTCTTAGCTAGCTGGAAGGAATTTATTATCCGGAAATGATCGGTCGTAAGCAGTTGGCACATTAACTATTAAGTAATAGACAAATGGAAAATGCTTATCATCCGACAGTGATGGGTCTTGTCACGTGATCATAGAGATTGCCTGGAGAAGTAATCATAATCGCGCCACTGGCATAGTTTGCCCTTTTTTTTTTTAATTTTGAATTATTTGATATTTAGTCTATAAACTTTTATAATATTTATAATATAAGATGAAATACTTTCATTAATTACTTTTATTAAAGTAAATTTAAGTCCGAAATTTATTTTTCAGTTATAAACTCTGTACTTCTAAGTTTTAGAAGATTCAAACGACAGAGATTGAACAATAGAAAGGGAAATTAAGGTATCCGACAACGTTCGAAGGAAAAATTTCGAAAATTTGGATTTTTTAAAAACTTTTTATGGTTTTTAGATGTATTGTCAATAATAAACCCTATAAATACAAAAAAAAAATATTTGAAAACGTAATATATTTTGTGAAATAGTAAAATTTGTTGTAAATTTTAGTGAAATTTGACCAAAACAGTTGACATTCTACACAAAATTGTATTGCGCTAACCCTATTTTTTCTTTGTACCTAAATTATAGAATATGATGATGAATGAAATGAACCCAAATCTAACAGATATTTTGAGATGCAAAGAAGTTATGGGTAAAAATATACGTATATATATTTTTTTCCATAAATTCAAAACTAAATTTTTCTAAAAACAACCTATAAATGAAAAAGTATTTGACCAATAACAAAACTTTTCAAATTTTTTTTTGAAATTTCAAGAATTCAAGAATTACTAGGAAAATTTTCAAGAAAATGAAAGTTTTAAAGAAAATTGAAGACAAATTTTAACTGAAAAATTGAATTTGTTTTAAATCCCCCTGGATGATAGATACGACTTTCCTTTTAAAAAAAGATAAACTATTTTGAGAAGAGAAAAATCTGAACTACAAGAAATAATAATAATTTTAAAAATTCGGAAATGCGGTCGATAACCAGTGCTTTTAACGTAGTCGGATACTTTAAATAATGTAATATGAGGTTAAAATAAATATTCATATTGCAAACTGATTTCCCATCAATTTATAAGAAAAAGTTTACAGGATAACTATTAAAGAATATGATAAAAAATCGAATATTATTTATTAAGTAACTAAAAATTATATATATCTTATTTGCTTTATTTCCAACTTTTTTATTTAAGTGGTTACCGAAAAACGTTGTATTCGTTGAAATCATCACAGTTGTTTAATCTGTCTTAATTCATTGGGAATCTTAGAAAAAAAAAACTTGTTGAAAAACATAGTTCTATGTCTGATGGAGAAAAATGAATTGTCAAGATGGGAAAAAACGTGATTCATTCATTCTATCGTATCTGTTTGTCAATATGCAAAGTTCAAATTTTAATAGAGAAAAAATAACTTTCAAAATAAACAAGAAACCACTAATTTATCATGTCGCATTAATTTATAAATGCCAATAAAACCTAATTCAGATATTAATATTTTTAAGGAATTCTTTTTTCTGTAGCTACCATGTTTAATCTGAGATTCAGTTTTTAAAAAGAGCTTATTAAATGTCCAACTACCTCAAATAGGATCTACAAAAAAATCAGAATTAATTAAGAATTCGAATGGATTTGTTTTAAATTATATAACATTTTTAAGTAAAAATTATTGCATTACAAGAAACTATAGTTAAAAACAGAATTGAAATTAAAAATATAATTAGAATTAGAATCAGATTTAATTGCAATAAAAATATTAAATAAATTTTTATTTACCATTCATTTCTTCATTTTTTTTTTAAAAATTATACAGTAAAAAATTACTTTTGCAAACTAAAAACTTTACTAAAACACGGTTCTTTTAAATTAAAAAGCAGCAAGAGATTCAAAAGAAGAAAAAAAAATTCATTTCTATGCATGCGTAATCGAAGGAAATAAAGTAAAGTGCTCTGCGTTTAAGTGCTTGGAGATTAAAAGCATTTAAATGAAATCTGCTTTCAATTATGGACAAATGGAAACATTACGTGCAAAATATAATAAATTATCAATTAAATTTGCACACAGAAAAAGTTGATGTTTTGCAGTTCAGCAATACTTATATTCGCTAGCACTCTTCCCGTCATATCAATCAGTTTTCTTAAATAACTTTATCAACCGATAATCCATATCAGGAATTTTAGAGTGAAAATATATGCCTACGTAATATTGAAGGTGTACTCATCGTAAATAACCGACTCTATGTATTTAATTTTTATTATTTAAAAAGGTTTTGTTAATGTTTTCTATAAGCTGTTATAAAAAAATAATGATTGATCATCATATTTTATATATTTCAATAACTTTTCTCGTATGAAGAATTATTGTTTTGTTCTTTTTCATGTGTAAAATTCTCAGCCCAGAATTATATAGTTTAAAATGAATTCAGGATTTTATTAAGGATTCACAGTAATAATGAAAAGGAATAAAGTTAAGTCTTAGTGTTATATTATCTGCATTATAAATTTTACCAAAGATACAGATTGCAATTTGTTGTCATGTTTTTTAACATTATATATTTAAGACTTGGAAATATTACCTTTTTATTTTAATCTAGTAGCATATTTGTTTTTGTTTTTAAATTTTCTGCTCTTATGCGAAAAATATTCCTTGTCATAGTGCTTATTATAATGCCGAAATGTGACAAGTGTATTGTTTGCCATTTTATCGTCTGCGTAAGAATATTTTATTTAGTTTGGTATTTGCGTTTTCCATATAAACTCCATTGCTACTTAGCATTAACAAATATTACGAAACCCCACGGAGAATAAATTTCTTACGGAATAAATATATTGCACGTTTAGAGAATAGTTGTTATTTCACACTCTATATTGAAAATATTTTTTGTTCTTTTACCTTCAAAAACAATTAATGCTTTTTTTTTTTTCATTTCAGATGAATGGATCTTAAGAGCAGGAAGCAAAATAGTTGGACGTAGTCGTCAATTTAAAGAATTCAAGAAATGAAATGAACATCTATCTGAGAAGAATAAACTTAATATAGAAAATTCTTATTACATTTTTTTTTTGTTTTTAACAATTAGAAGTTTTTTATTACCTTATTGTAGAAAATATTTAGAAACTAGAAATTATAATGTCGATATAATTCTGTGCTTTAATTTATGGTATTTCTATTTAACATTTTAACTGTCTTGATCAGTTTAGCAACAGGTATATGTTTAGATTTTCCGGAGAAAACAATAAAATATTTATCGAATAGTAATTATAAAGAAGAATGAATTTGAATTTCTTTCTTTTTTTATTTTAAAAAATGTACAAAAATTTCCTGTTAAACTCTTTCTTAGATTGGTGAAAACAAGAAAAATATTTAATAAAATATACTTTGATTCGAGAAAAAAATTGCACATGATAGTTTTGGAAATTTTAATTGGAAAAGTTATAATAAAAAGAATCATTGCACACATTTACGCAATACTCCATCTGAAAAATAATATTTTATAAAAGTTCAAATCATAGTATAATACAAAAAAAATTCTATAGAAAAGTAAACAATTTTAATAAACAGCAATACTCTATATTAACAATTGGATAAATCGGAACTCACCCCTTCAAGCGATTAAAATGATATCTAAACTATCGTAAATTGTATACATTTTTCACAAATAAATATTTAAAAAATAACTGTGCATGCAATCGTGTATGTTTGCGATTCCAATATCATTTTAGACATTTTTATGCATGTATTTTGAAAAATGCTTACAATATATGGTCTAAGCTGTTGATGAGCAAATTGGACCTTGAATAGAGGCTCTACCTTATCTACTACAGGCTTTAAAATAATGACATAGTAACTTAAAAATTAATATCATTAATGCACCCCGGTTTGATCAAAATTATTTTTAGAAATGCAGTCATAATTTCATTCATACAAGTAACATTATAGAATAAAAATTAATATATTTTTATTTGAATTCTGAGTCCTCTAGGAAATTACATTGTCTCGCCGAAATTCTTTTATCATTTTTATTTCTTCACTTGCATCTAAAAGAAAGTTTGTACATCCCTTGTCTATGTATATTATAGCAAGTATATAGATTACAAAAAATACCCACATCCAATGAAGTCATTTCATGTGATGTCACATTCACATGATAAAAGTTTCTACAAATTCATACTTAGCACACATCAGTACTTAGCATTTTGATGCCTTGTAATATCACTCTTCCAAAATGAGAAAAAGATTTCTAAATGAAACTAACATAAAACATTTGAATTGACCCCATTTCGCATCTTCACTGTATTCTAACAACAGGACAGGCTAGAAATATAACCAAAGATCGGAATTTCCTTTTCTTCACACCTTTTTTAAGTATGGATAGAAAATCTTGATGTTTTATAATAGGAACTGCAAATCAAAGAAGGATTTCATTTTTTAAATTTTCAGTGAAAAAAAAAGAAATAAAATCGGTTAAAGAAAAACAAAGGTTTCTAAATGATTCCTTATTTTCTGTTATCTTTTTTTTTTTTCAGATTAAAAAGCAAAGAATAATTTTATTTATTTAAAAAAAATTCTGTGAAGGCAAAGATGTAAAATCAATTAAAGTATGGCAAAGAATTTCAATTGATTCGTTATTTTCTTTTGTTTCTTTAGACTTCGGATATTGGTAATAAATATATGCATTTAAAAGTTTTAATTTAACCGCAAGGTATGCCGCGTCTAATATTTACAGATTCGGATAAAACGAGTCAAGTTGAGTACTATGATGACAAGTTTCTTACTTTAATTAGATTATGAAGATATATTCGGGGACCACACACGTTATACAACAAAATAATTATTTTCACGTGTTCTATCCGAATCTGTAAGTTTTAGAAACTGCATACCTTGTAGGACACCCTGCATATAAAATATAGTATGAGAATTAGATGATGAACAAAAATATTCAGGATTTTCATGTTTTCATCATCCCGTTTCAATATATCTGTTTTATTTTGCGCATTTTATTATACTTCCTCATATAGATTACAGTTTAAACCTTACGTAAACTTCAATACAAACTCACGTACCAACATGGGGCATTTATAGTATAATCATTTTTCAAATATAAAAGAGTAAGATTACATGCATTCTTAGCCGGATTTAAGAGCGATAGATGGTTAAGTTTTTTTTTTTTCTTACTACTTTAAACGACAAGGAAAATGCCTTTAATTGAATGTAAAACTGGAAACAGAGATTTGTTTTGTATTTTAAGACAGAAAAATTATCATCATTGACTGATATATGCATTCATAAAACTTCGATTTCTAACAGAATAATACAGGATGTCCGAAAAATGTGGCTACAGTTTCAAAAGTGAATTAAAAATAAACAAATTCAGATTTTCATCTACAACTTTTTATATTTCGTAAAAAATTGATAAAAAAAGATTAAATTTTCTTTTTAATTACATGTGAAATCTCGACGTCGAACATTTAAAGAAGAAATATTACAAAAAAATGGAGGATGACATTTCCTATATCGTATAATATTTCCATATGAGACAATTTTTCATGTATCAGGTATGGTGACTTCACAGGATATTCGAATATTGGGATAAGAAAATCTTTATGCCTTTTCGAGGAAAGCAAGAGACATATTTAAAGAAACCGCGTGGTGTGGTTTACAGACCAATCGAATTATTGAAGCTTTTTTCTATTCAGAAGTAATTGTCCGCTCTGACAATTGCCTCAATATGCTACAAATTTCCTCAAGTAGCAGACTTGTAACTCGATGTCATTTTCCAGCAGGATGGGGTACCATCACACTGGAATTTGGAAGTGTGTAAGGTTTTTAATGAAATTTTCCCTGTGCGTTGGATGGAAAGTGGAAGTCCAATACCTTGGACACCTAAATAGGAATACCATCTTTGAACTTCTTATGAAGATACTTGAAAAACATTGTTTACCGATATCCAATTCATAACAGTGATAAACTGAAAAGTCAAATAAACGCGACCAATCAGACTGTTGATTCTTCAGTGCTTTACTGAACATGGCTAGAAATCCCATATAGACTTGATGTGTTCAGCGTGATTAATGGTGCGAACATTGATATCATGCAATAAAACATTGCAAAACATTTATTTTGATATTTTTTATGGAACATAAAAAAATCCGTAAATGAATATATCAATTTTTTTATTTGTAATTATTTTTTAAAGTGTATCCGTTCTTTTCGGATGCCCTGTATGATGCATAAAATAAGTTATAACAGGAAAAAATTACGGTTTCACGTTTACTTGGTTTAATTTGATAGATTTGAATTCTGTATTAAAATTACATCAGAATTATTATGAATAGACTTTGAAGTAAATATTGAAAGAATTCATAATCGAAAATGAATATTTTCTAGAGGAAAATAAAATCCCATCACCGAAAACGAATTATGATAGATGAACGATGTTTGTATGGAGCGTTTGCACGTTTGAAAGCTCATATCTATTTAAATTTCACGATAGAGGAATAAAAGTGAGACTAGTACCTTTACTATAAACATCCAAATCGCGTTTGTTTAGATACACGGTATAAACTTGAGAGCATTGTTTAGCATCCGGATTGTGAGTTATGAGTTAAATTTGAAAAAAGAATGAATTTCCGGATAAGAAGAGTACTGTGTCAGCAGCCTACTATGTTTGAATGATGACGCAGAATAAGGATAAGAAAAGGAAGATATTTTCCCAGTAATATTACAGAAAGACTTATCAAAGACATAACCATTTTTCATGATTGTTGGCATCAGTGGTCACGGACAAGTAGTGTCTCAGGCCCGACGAGAAAATTTTTACGTTGCACACATTCAGATTATGAGATTAGTAATTTTTCTAGTTATTATAATCATTATTTGGGAGGCTTTTAATTTTTAGATGCGCGCTTAACGGAAAAGGAGTGAAGGATTGAGATTGTCTAATATTTTTTAAGGTTATTTTTAACTACGTTAATGTAAAAAAAACCCAAAAAATCATTAAAAAAATATATCGTTTATTAAAAAAAAGAAATTTTTAGTAAAAATATACAATTATAATTAATATTTTCCTTTAAAAGAATCTTAAACATATGAAAGGTTTTAATATGACTATTTTTGCTGAAAATTTGCAAATTTAAATAAAGAAAGTTGCTATTTTCTCTATTTAAAATCTACGCACTTGTACAGGTAGGGAAAGTAGGTATATAAATTTTTGGGATTTCTAGGTCTCAAATTCTAAGTTATCGAAATGTAAGAGAAAATTCAGCCTTACCTTGTCATTCCGGAATGTTCTAAATGAGATAGAATCTAGGTATTCCATAGTGAATTAGATCACATAAATATCGAAATCATTAATCCAGCCATTCTCACTTTCATCACCTTTTTTTTATTTGCAGAACGAGGACACAGGCACAGATAATTATATATAAATATTTACATGTGTTTCATTTTATGTGCACGAATTCTTTCTACAGCATACAACCATTTCTGGTTCCGTTCTTACACACTTCATCAACCCAAACTCAAACCAAACAGAACTGAAACTTACATCTGTTACTGTGGGATCATAGGAATTCTTTACTGACATCCCCAATGTGCGTGCGCGAAAGGGTTTCATCATTAAGTTTAGGCGATGAATTCCAACATCTTCCCACCTTTGAGTTTTAATTACAGAAAATTCAAACACAATTATCAAATTAATATAAAAATTCAAATACAAACGGACAAATATCAAAATAATTGAGTTAAGAAAAGGCTTATACCATTAAATGTAAATCCACAAAGCATTTCAGTTATCAAAATTACAAAAGTATTTCCTATATTAAAACATATCAAAGTAGCCTTCAACTATCAAAATACAAAAAAGTTATAAAAGGTATCTCAAATATTATAAATATATCAAATTATCATTATTCAATCAAAATATATCATAGGTACAAAAATTATATCTTAATGTTCAATTCCTAATTACAGTCCTCCAGATATGAAGTAAATAACAAAAAGTTCAAAGGATAAGAGTTCTTTAAAATAAATAAAAAAGTTCAGTTCTTACATTAAGAGTCTCTTTACATTTTTCAACCTCCTGCCATATGTGGAGGTTGGTTAATTAGGCTCAGGTTTGTCTAGAAAATAACCACAGCTACAATGGAATAATCACAGATAGATTTCACCGGTGGTTTATACTTTTAATAAAGTTCCTGGCCGCGCTCCGAAAATTCCAAAGGATACAGTCTCAACGTTGGATGTAGGATTTCTTCACTTCTGGTTTTTAGTTACACAAGTCAGATGTTTCGATCTGGCGATGTGAAGACTTCAATGGATTTGCCCACAGACCAGTCCATTCTTTTCATATTGTCACTAGATATCAGAACAATGTCTCGGGTCTTGATAGACGGTGAGCTTCTTTTCTTTCTTTCAAATTGTCTGAGCTGTCCCAAATATTCAAAGCGAAAGCTTTTTCTTAGGTCTTGTCGTAATCTTTAGAGATAAGCAAACCCTTTATTTAAAGATTTTCTATCCAAGAGATCTATTTTAGGTATTCAAACCTCTTTGACTTCTTGAAAGAACATATTGGCAAAAGAGGTTCTAGATCACTAGAATCATCACTTACATTAGTTAGATGCCATCCAATTATGACACTTTCACACTTATATAAGACAGCACTCGTTGACACTTTCCGATTCTTTTGACAATACCGATTAAACGTTCCCAAAAATCACGCCACCAAGGTGCAGACGAGGGAATAAATTTGCAGTTAATTTTGCGATAGTTCAATACTCAAGATTATTGTCTGAGATTCATCATCACTTTTTGAAAACCTGCACATGCAAAGCAGTGTTTCCAGTATACAAGCACAACAATACACACAGGGACTGTTTTTGTTTCTGTTTGGTCAGATCCCTTTCCTTCAGAGGGGGGGTGCTACCAACCTCGTAAATTGGACTTTACAGGTTTAAGACTTTCTTGCATGAAGGAATTTCATTAATTCAGCTTTATTTTCAACACTATGGACGCAGTTGTTCACATAAAAAAACCTTCAAAAGTTTTCGAGCTGCTCATTGTAATTAGGGGGGGGGCATCATTCCACCACAAAAACTTCAAATAAAGCCAATCATCATGGAGTTCTATCTGTAAAAATGCCTTTTTAATATCGGCAGTGATTCCATATTTTCCTATTCTCAACCAGTTTAAAACCGAAGGAACCAATTCAATCAAATGTGGCCGCTTTTCGAAGCAATCATTTATTGATAGTGAATTTTTGACTCGGGCAGATTTTGCTGATTGTTCCAATTCTTCCCTAGTTTTCTTTTCACTTGTATCACAAATTCCAAGTGTGTCTAATCTCCATAAATTTGAGATGATTGCATCATTAAAGTGACAGGATAAAACAATAGACGTACTGTCACTCTTTTCTATCTCACTTGTCTTTCCCAATAGCGTCCAGCCTGATTTTGTTCCTACACATACTACTCCTGAACTAAGTTGCTCTATTTCTTCTTTGAACAATTTACAGCGACGTCAGCCCCAACTAATAAACGAAGCTCTAATGGAGAAGACTGATATAATAATTTGCCATCATAGGCATGCACTACATTAATTAAAAATATCTTATTAGATTTAAGTTCTTTCACATAGGGAGACAATTTTACTCTAGAAATATCAGAACAAATCTTTTCCTAATCTAACACCTCAAAATTACAATGATAAATACTATCTACATTACTTAAGCGTACCTGTTACTTTTTATGGTTTTCCGCTTTTCTAAGTCCGTTAAATAAAGAATGCATAATAAATACCTTTTCTGATAACTTCATAATTCATTCTTTTTGTGTCATATTTTGCTATGTAGAATCTTTGTGATCCTATATCATACAGACTACGAATTAATTTAGTTTCACCATTCTGACGAATTTTAGCTACTAATGTTTGTAAATAAACTGGACGTAAGGATGTTTTATTAGTTAAAGAATTGTCTGTGACAATTTCTTCTTCCGAACTTTTTTAATTGTTTTGATTACTCTCCCATTCATCACTCACATTACACATGATAGGTAAATGTTTCCCTTTGAATTTAAAACAATTAATTGTTTGCTTACAGAAACGTACAAAATGTCTGGGTTTATATTTAAGCATCGAAAACAAATTCTGCGAATTAAAAGAATTTCCTTTTTTTTGGTATGTTAAATCCTGCGTAAATCTACAATCTTGAATCACACGCAATTTATCACAAAAAAAAACGTATTCTTTATTTTTTTAATCAACTGGATACGGATTTTTTTTAATAATTATTAAATAAATCAAAACAAGAAGCCCTATTTGCTTTATCAGGAATTTGATGATTCAGCGATTTTGTTTTATGCTTTTCTAAATCGAAAGAAGAACGCGCAATGATCAATCTTTGTTCCTATTCTATTTCCTTTTCAAGAAAGTTAGAGATGAGTCAGCCTATTATTCCCTGAACATTCTGCTGTAATTAATTGAGTTTGATTACGTTCATAAACTCTCAATAAATCGTTTGGAAAACAAGACTCTACAAGAGGATATAGCAATATACTATAAAAGTTATCATTTGCAACACCTAATGATTTTAATGCTCTAAGCTACCCTTCTAAAGTATCTAGAGTTTAACTGTAGAATACTTTTGACCTTGAGGAATCGCGATATTTATGATCCCCTCTTTTTACTATAATCAATGCATAGTCTATAGATATCGTTTTTCTTTTTACAAAAGACACCCGGGGAAGAATAATCTAAACAGCTAGGCTTTATAATTCCTTTCAGAAGCCATTTATCAGTCGAGTTTCCACGTATTATTGTTTTTTAAATGGCAGCCTTCGCAGGTTATGACAAGTGAAATATCATCGCTCAGAATTATTTTCATTTGTAATTCTCTACTTTTTGTTTTGGCTGAAGTACACTTATTGAAAAGGCTATTTCCTGTCTCATGTGTTTGTTTACATGACTAAAGTCCATAGTTTATCGAATCCGTTGACTGAACGAGGTGTTGGACAGGATTTTCATCAATTCCATTGCAAAGATCATCAAAATTAGGAGCTTGTCTGGCGCTCTGGCACGGGGGAAATGTATTAATACGACCTTGACTTCACTTCTCGCCAGCTGCATGCTGTTTATATGAATTTTTTTTCATGAATATTTTGTTTTCTCCAGGGCTTCAAACCGTAATTTTTTTTGTTCCGGTTTTCGTTCCGGTTCAACTAAAAAATTAATATCGGTTCAGTTCCGGTTTTCGCTCCGCCAAAAATAACGGTTTTCGGTTCAGTTCCAAATGAATAATTTCATTTTATGTATATTCTTATTTGTACTAAAAATATAATTCTATCATAAACAAAAAATGTAATTCTATCAAAATTTAGAAGATTTTATTCTTTTTTTAATTGGTACACTATGTGAATTGATACAAACAGCAGGTACGATAAGAGCGGTGAGCAGAGGACGGCGAGCATTGGCATTGTTATCCATTATCAAAATCGCATTTGACAACTAGGTTCATGATTACCCACATTCGTCGTTTGACTCTCACATCGTGCACTTTGCCTTGCAATAATTATGTAAAAAATATATTATTTATTTAACATATGAAAATTGCCTCTAATTATTAATATATCTTCTAACGTGGTTTCACTGAGATTACTTCTGTTGTCTCGGAGAATAAATTTCAAACCTGAAAACGCTCTTTCAACACTAACTTGTGTAGCTGGAGCTGCCAAAACCACCATTGCAATCTTATACAAGTGCGGGTATGTAATTTTATTCTCTTCCCAGAAATCTAAAATATTATGCTTTATATCAAGCCTTCGTACATTGTCAAAATTATTTAAAATGAATTCATTGTCAATCTCGGTAGAAATAGAGAAAGATACAGGAGACGCCTTACCGGCTTTCGGCTATGAGAGAGAATGAGGCAGCTGTTTTATGCTCGTTCTGCGCAAACACCCAGATGGATGATGACATCAATGATTGACGTAAAAATCGCCTAATGAAATACTACTATTACGAAACATTTGAATCGCTGCCATTACCAAACACCCATTTGATGCGCAGAAGATTTGATAGATGCTTCATGCTACGTCACTTAGGGCCTCTCCTGTCTATTTACTCCTCCCTGATCTAAACAGTCTATACAAACATCCGTGGAAGATCGCATGCTGAGATGTGAAAAATAAAATATAACTCGATATTTTTCTTAAAAAATCATCTATACTTCTAGTTTAATCAACTGAATTAAATATATCTTCTACAAGTAGTTTCATGCGAAACTGAAACAGAAAAATACTAGTGAATATCAAAATCGGAGAAGCAGTATACATGTAATGATAATTATAAAGTTGACGTTAAATTAGAAAATATTGATAAGTTGGTAACAGTAACAAAATGACTGAAAGATATATCGAACCGAAATAAACCGATATTTTTTTCGGTTCAGTTCCGGTTTTCGTTCCGACCAAAATAACGGTTTTTTCCGGTTTTCGGTTCAGTTCCGGTTCGAAGCCCTGGTTTTCACTATATGAAAAACTTAGGTTTTCTAATGTATCCGTGTCAATGATTATTTCGTTCGATATTATTTCTAACACATAAACATTAGTTGATATTACATATTCATCAATTAATATATCACAATAAAAAAACCTAGTGGAGTCATGCAATCTCCACTTATACCAGAAAATTTCACATTATCATTTGTTAAATTAATTTTATCAATTTTCAAATAAAAATCATAATTAATAATTTTTGTATCACTTCCAGTATCAATCAGTGGGTCACAATTTACACCACTTATTTCAATATTTTTACTAAATTTATTTACAGTTTTTAGAGAATTACGAATATACACTTTATTACAGAGGGAGACACTTTAAAATCTTTTGGGGGTGAGGGCAAATACTAGCTTTGTGATCATGCTCATTGCAATTCTAACATTTAATAACACTATTGTAGAGATTATCATCAGCATAGTTCTTTTGAACCCGAAATAACGGCTGTGGTGAATTTTTTACTTCTTTTACGGCATAAAACTTACTTCTGTTTTCGGAAATTCGCAGATTTCTGTTTCTCAATTAAGGTGACATCGTGCAGACTCATATGCGCCCAGTTTGGTAACCAAATCTTTTACTTTCCTTATTTTTGGCAAATTTTTGAGAAAATGATTAACTGGTCTAAAGCCATTAACTGTTTAAAATCTTCAAAATTAGTTATTTCTAAACAATTTATGCGTTATGTTTATTTAATGCCGTATTTAACATCGAATCAGCTGAAGGATTTAGTAATTAGTTTTCACACGGAAATTATAGCAATTTATGGAAATAATAACAATAAACTTCGATACCTTATAATTCAACAATGAAAAAAGGAAAAGGAGAGAAGAAGAAGAAAGGGGAAAAAATATGATTGTAAAATATTCATTTGATTAAAATTAATTGATTTGAAATCATAATAATAGGTCAATATTTTAGAAATTTTGAAAATTAATATCCAAAATTCATGTTTTCGCTTTCATAACACATGGTATGATATATTTGACGTTCGATGGAAGAAAAGGTTGAGGGGAGGAGGCAATAATAGCTCCATATATATCTTTATAAATTAAAGGGACCCATTAAAACTTAAAATCATAGTAGTGATAGGACCTCAGATTTGCTTATTCTGCTCTTTTCCATAGTATGCAAAACCATTTTCACTAATTACGCCGATAACTTGCCGTTCAGAAAAAAAAGCAAGCAAAAAAAATTTCGGCGAAAATATTATATATTTATACATATATGCAATACATTAGACTTGGTGGTTATTTTATTTCATAATCTGTTTTTGATTATTTTTTTTTATTTTCATTAGTTGCTGACAATGTTTCATTTTATTAATGAAAAACTACCAGCTAATTATTATGTTCGATAAAAATTAACCACTGATAAAAAAAATTCCATTTTTATAATAAATATATCTGTCTTTTCACTGATTTTTCCCATACTCTCGGAATTCCTTGACGATTCCTGGTCGGCAGGATACCCTATCATTATGAAATTCAGTTCTTATTTTTAAAAAAAACTAAATTCCTCCATTCAACATTTCATATCATGAACAGTCACAATAACAATTCTAGATACATATATGAAAGTAGCAGAAAAATATTCGAATTCTGATAAAGCCTCATATATAACAATATTAGAGCTCAAGATGCCGATTTTTTAATTCACTTCTGGGACAATCTTTCTCGAAATAACAACAAGAAAGTTTGTGATATATGTAAAAAATTATGTTTGTGTTTGACATATGTTTGCATTTAAACATGTATGGTGCGACTTATTAATATAATTACAGTCTTGTCAGAAACAACATATTAGCAATAAAAAATTTGATCAAACTTTTTAACTAGCTTTCATCACTGATTCAAGGATAGTATTAGTAATAATAATTATTAAGTCTTCTACAGAAAGCTACATCTATCAGTTTTAGGTGATTTTAATCCTTGCAGTAAGACAAAATAGCACTCTTTCAAAACTTATTTGGAAAGGTTTGTAAGTAGAAAAATAATTAAAAAATCATTAAAACATTCCAAGTTACAGCAAATAAAATAAAAACAGAATGGTTAAATGTACTGGTTGATAATCATCTCTTTCTGCAACTTTCATTTCACCATTATACTCGTTCAAACATAGTCAACAGGGATAATATGTAAAAGTGTAGAATGCTATGGATATTATTAATTTTCTTCTTCAATAGGTAAAAAATGCTGCTAATTATTAGTTTATTGTAGAAAGATAATTCAGATAAAAACTCAGGCACACACAAAAAAGAACTTTTAACAGTAACTTTGACCAATCAGTACAAAATGTATATGAATTTTTCTGTTTAATTGATGAATATATACTTTAAACTAATTGAACAATAAAATGCAAATATTCTGGCACAAACCAGTTATGATTTTTCATAAACTTTTAACAACAAAATTTAAGATAAAAAAAAGAAAATTCTGTAAAGGTGAGGAAAATAAAGAGGTATACATAACAATTGTAAAGGGTATAGTATATGGTATCATTAATTTTGGTGAAAGTGACTACAATATAAGCACATATTTTCAGAAATCAATTGCAGTGACTCAGAAAATATATAATAAAAGTTTTTTATATAAAACCAACGAAATTGTATGAATAATTCAGATAAGTCTCAAATATGCATAAAAACTTGTATATAAGATATTTCTTAAGACATAAAAAGTATTATAAAGTGGAAAAATCAGGTAACATTGATAGTTTTTGTAAAAATAACTATCATATTGATAAACAAGTTCAGCAATGAATTTTCGGCATTTTAAACATTAAATAGTAAAAATTAATAATAAAATATAAATGTAAAAATATAAAATTGTATATGAATATTTCTGTGTAAATGATGGCTATAAAAAGTGCATAATAAAGACAACTTGTAAAATGTATATCAGATAACAGTGATAGTTTTCTTAAAATTACCAATCAGATTAACACTGGTTTCACAACAAATTGGAAAACATGGTAAGTTTTAAAGATCACATTTATAAATATAAAAATCCCATTTCTAAGAATAAAAATAGCAGATCGTACTCACAAATGTTTTTTTTCCGTAAAACATTAACGAAAATTATTAGATTGTGTAGAAATATTTCCGTACAGTCAAAGAACATAAAAACAGGTTCATAACACATAGTTTGTAAAATATAAATCAGATTACATGAACCTTTTGCTTAAAAATGACTATCATATCCATGGACTAGTTTAAATATGAACTGTAATGCAAGGCAGATTTTAAACATAACAAGAACATAATTTTTTAATGCACAAAAATAGCAGGTTGCACAAACAAACGTCGAGGACTTTCATGTTAGAAATGTGAAGTATCAAGTTTTCAAAGTTACATTGTCAAAAAATCTAAAAACTGTTACTGGTTTTTAAATTGTTCATAAAATTATGGTATATAAAAGTGTAAATAAAAATATTTGTAAATTTTAAAATGACTATTTGCGATTCAATGTTTTCATTGAAATTGAAACACCTATAACATATAATTATAACCTTTTTGAGAAATTTTAAGGTTTTTCTTATTTAAGAAATTCTAAATTTGTAAAATGCATTACATTAAAATGCAAGAAACACATTTAAATATAATGCATATATATACTGTTTAAAATGAAGAATACAAATGAATTTAAAATATTCAACAGAAAACTCACAAAAATTTTCCTTATAACAAAGAAATCAATTTGTCATCGCATATGTTAATGTTGTTTTCTAACAGTAATATATAGTGGAATGATAGCCCAATTAATATGTATACAAAAAAATCATTTTTAACTAAATTAGGAACAGTAAAGAACCCAAAATCATCGGTCAATTACAAAAGCACAGATTTCTTAATTACAAAAGTCTTCGACACTTCCATTTATTCTTTCTATTTGAAATGCTCTTTAGCCAGGCACCAAGGCGATCAAGTTTTGCACCTAAAATTCTAAAAATAAAAGAAAGTGTCACATTTTCTATAAAGTGTTTTTAATCAACTAATATAGATACATTAGAATAAACATCGTGTAATTGTGGTCAATATTTTATTGTTTGAAATTTAAATATACTCACTGTATGAACTGCAATGTAAGAAATATAGATTAAATCAAAAATTTCATTATGTCATAAAAACATTCATTTTTAATGTTCAGAAATCATGAAAATTATCAACTCTATAAAGCCCACACATATCATATTATTAGGGAAGAGATTTGCTATTCTGATGAATTATACCCTTTATCTCTTCAATCTGGGCGGACAACTGGCAAGAAAACTTGAATATTGCTGAACTTAGTTCAAATATTATTCATATAACTAATTCAGCTTGCTATTATTTAAAAAAAATATTTTCTGTGTGAATATATCTATTTATCTGATTTCAATTCTAAAAAGTAAATAATACAAGTATTACATTTTGCTTTATAGAATTTTTTTTAATGCTATTGAGAAATAATACTTATGTATGCATACTATAAACAGGACATATAATTTCGCGCAAACTCTGATTTTCGTATTCTTATACAAAAATGAGCTTCACAAGTTTAAATGTGAAACTATACAATGTTTTTCCTTCGACCACCAGAACATGGTGTTACGTGCAGTGCAATATTGCTTATTTAGAGGAAAGGAAAGGTATTAGGGTTTCAGTTTGATATATTGGTTGCCACTGAGTTCATTTGACTCATTCATTCATACCTAATATCTATTGAAATGACATGTTAGTACAAGAAAACGACACATTATAAAAGTGTACACCAATCTCTCATGAAAGAAGCAACACTTTTAATTAGTCTTCAATAAAGAAATTGTGTCAGTCGTCTTTTCTAATTAAACATGAAACAATGATAACTACAGTAAGAATTTCAGATAACAACATCCCTTTTGAGTTTTCTATTTTGATGAAATTCAAACCATTCATATTAAATGGAGTTTCACCCAGAGTAGATACGACCTTTCTGGATGATGAAATGAAACTATTTTTCATCAATTTTTAAGCACTTTATTATTTAAGTCTAATTATGTCCTGAACTGCTTGCACGATAACTCCTTGAGATCGACATCGCTTATATGACTATTTCTGTTATTGATACGGCCAAAAAAAAATCCTTGGTATATTATTATGGCATTTTATCATCTCATTAGACCTTCTATTTAAGTCACTTTGAAAGAGGTGTATTCGGTTCATTCAAACTTATCACAAGGCTATGAACAACTGCACATTTACTCCAAGAAACAGAGGTAAATCTGTCACCCATATACGGCGCAGGCAAATTGTTTAGAATGTCTTTTATTAAATCTATGATTCATTATATTGTCATGAAACGGGCCAATGTGACAGTTTTTTTTTTCTTTTAATGAAAACATTTGATGATGAATTTTTCTTTTTTTTTAAGTAATAAATATGCAGATATTTTATATTCACGATATTTCACGAAGTATTCATTTATTGTAGATTCATCAATTCAGAACCAAAGTCTTGTGAGTCTAAACTACAGATATCTTCAGTTATATCCATTGACATTTCTCGAAATCTAAACAAAAAAAGGCCCCAAAATTTAAAGCAAAAACTATCAGAATCCCCTTAATTAATCAAACAAGCTTTAAAATCAAATGATATCCCCCAAATGAAAATGAAAACTCAGAGAGAAAAATAAAGAGACTCAAAGGGTATTATGCTATATTAACAAAAAACGTTAGGGGAAAGGTGTTTATATGATGTAATTAATTAATTAATTAATTAATTTGTATCTTTTTTATTCCATGTATACTTATTCATATGTATAAATGAATACTGAACATAGATGGCGCAGTATGCTCCATCCCTTAAGTATGCTTGGAATGTGAAGGGAGAGCTGTTGGGAATTTTTTTGTAAACAACCATATCCGGTGTTGAAACTGGTGCAGGCAGGCTCCCGCTCGCTCTCCGTTAGCGGCACTTTCTACATTTCAATATATATACTATGTGTTTCCTTGTATATCTGTGATCATCGTCCATGTTTTGTGTAAATATATTTATTTGAGTGTGTATGAAAATAAACAAGAAAAAGTAAAAAAGAATTTCTCCTTGGATTAAATACAGACACAACCCCTTGCAACATAAACAAAAGGTCTCAAAGGAAGATGAATTCCAGACATAACGATCGAGTTTTTTTATCACTATATAATAGCATAAAGAATATCTTTATAAATAACGAGCTTACGTTCGGGATGAATTTTTTGAGGGGGGAAAAAAACCGTTCGAAACTTGTTATATTTTTGAATATTTGCATACAAAAGATGGAAAAACGTCTATGAAACTAAAATATACCAGTAAGTGGCAAATGTTTTTCGAAACTGGAAAAAAGAACTGTTCACTGACTAAAAAGACGTATACAGCAAAAATCTTTTAATTTAGAGATTTATCAAATGATTTACTTAAAAAGCTGTAGATAGCTTATATTATCTAGTTCCTGAACTAAAAAATAAGATGTAACTCTATCCTTTCTTTAAATAATGGGTTTCGACTGACAAATAACTTTTTCACATTGGGAAGCTCTAAAAAGCTATAATATATTTCTAAATACATTAATTTATATTTCTCAATAACTAATTGAATAACTAATTCTCTATTTCAGGAATTGCAGAACATATTGAGAAATATATTCTGAAGGCTTACAACTTAGTCACTTGCTTCCATGTCAAATAACCAAAGGCTCGGCAATCAGTTGCACGCGAGAGGTTTGCCTCCGTCCTCGGTAAGTCTCTTTTTCATCTTTTATCCGTTAATTTTTTTTTCAAAAATATTCAAATAAAATTAACAACTTATAGTTCGAATTAATATATTTTCATTCTTAATTAAAATTTAAACATTTATTTTGGTAATATTTGAATTAAAAACCTTTGAAAGGAAAAACAATTATAAATATAAATGGTTTTTTTAAATCATGATTTTTTCTGTTAAATTAATAATTTAGAGACAGTTTTATTTAATATGGTACTCATTTTATGCAAATATAGATAGTTATATTCCTGATACATGTTGTAAAATTTAATTATTAAACGAACAGTAATTAAATGTTTTTTTTTAAAAATATATTAAAATAATTTCAATAACATGAATTAATGCAATGTAATGTTAATTAACATGTGCATGTAATTTTAATTAATAAGTCACTCCTTTTTTAATGCAAAAAATATTCATTCCTCTAATGCTTGATAATAATTCTCGAGTACTCACGTATATTTTAGTTTTTAATGAAAAATGGTAATAAACATGGCTTGACTGGTGATAATTATTAAATATAAATACTCGCATAATAATTTTTTTATCCCATATTTCTAGACAATTCTGCTGTATTTACTGATTTTCAAATTTTCATGAATTTGACAACTTGCAAATTGATAAATCATAATTGTTCACAAGTGAAACGTTTCTTTGAGAAATCTACTAGCGAAAAAATTCATTTAATTCTAAGATATTTGTCTTGAGAAAGAAAGTTTATCAGCACACAAAGTATACCTTATCATCTTATTAAAAATTTCTTTTCGATTATTAACATCAGACACGCTTGTCTTCATTTTATAAAAAAGTATTCGCCACAATTTCTGATTTCGAATATAAATATGGTTCCTTTGTCTTAAAGCAAAAAATTCATAATTATTGAAATCTAAAAATCATCTTTTAAGATGATAACATCAATTAAAAATATTTATAACCAATAACTACATCGATAATTACTTTCATTTAACAATTCAATAATAATTTAAGCATGAATAGAGAAACTTACTTTTGCATAAACATATAGAAAACATATTAGTTAAACCTATCTGTAAGTTGTTGATTGAAATTGAATAATTCTGAAAAAGAGACACACCGAAGACCGATCTCTGACCTATCGCTTACGAAATGGCAACTAGGACAACTGTACCTTGGTTTGGTTAAAGGAGAAATGGGAAGAAATTATTAATATACAAGATATGCAAAAAATTCGAAGTTAACTTCAGGAAATTGGTAGGCTATTGAGCTTTATATTTCAATGAATGAGTATTCTATAGGTATAACACCGGTATGCTAAACCTCACACCTCCGTTTCATCAGAAACGAAATATTATCAGTGGTTTTGATTAAAAATAACTCTGTGGAAAAATTATTAAAAGTTTTTAACTACCTCCGAGGACGAAGCAACTACTTTTGATCACTCAAATCACTCTTTTGCATTGCCTCTACATCAGTTTTGGGGATCCTTATTGGTGAAGCAGTTAAATTCTCATTTGACAAGCTCATTTGAAATAAATATAAAAATTATATTGTTACTCATAGTATATAAAATGAAATATTTTATTTTTACTGTCTAATTCAGACTTTAAGCACATTACCACAGAAAATGTAGCAGCTATATTTGGCTGCCCTTTTGGCAAATCAGTTTTTTGGATCCGTTTTGGTATAGCACCCCTTAGCTCATTTTCCTTGCTTATCTGAAATAAGTATTGAGATGATTTTACCATATATAGTATAGGTGAAATGTATCATCATTATAAATTAACTCAAATTTCAAAATTTAATCTTTCCCATTCAAGCTTTTTTAATAAATAAATTAATATCTTTGTTAATGTAAGGCTGAAAAAAGCATGAATATTATTTGTTCATAATTTAAAAAGAAAAGGGTTTGACTACTGCACACTCAATTTCAGGACAATTATAGTATATTTGAAAATTTCTTTTGCTATAAGTAAGGTAGTATCTCTCAGAAATATGGGAAGCAAAAATAATAACCAAACTTTCTGAAAAAAAGTTGAATTAGCCTTAAATTGAAATAGTTTATAAACAAATATTGATACATTTTAACCTTTTTGCTTTTATTGTTATAAATATATTTTTGATAAATCGCTTAAATATTAAATATTTCTTATGTTTTACATAACAGTTGTTATGTCATGACATGCAAGAGCACCATCTATAACCATTGAGCTAGACCATTCGAATGCTGTAGTTAGAGGAGAACAGTTGCCCGTATTACAGCCTAAAAAGCTGTAACGTCATACACGCTTTCGACTACGATATATCCATTTTTAATCGACGATAACATAGGTTAACAGTAAGCCGGAGCAAATACCATGGATAAAAAGGTTTGAAAAAGCATTGACCAAGATGAGGTTTCAGAAAAGAAACTAAATAAATTGAAAGGCTGGATAAAAACTATTTTGAAAAGAATCGAAACTTTTAATGCCGAAAAGTCAGCTTCCAAGGAAATAAACGCAACAGAATTAGAAGTGAAATTAAAGAAACTTGGAGAAGTGCAAGCTCAACTGGACAAGATATCCGAACAATATTGTGGTATTGAAACATCGGAAGATATAGAAATCATCCTAAAAGATACTGATCAAATAAATATACGGATTGAAGAAATATAGGTAGGTCTGAAAATACTATTGAATTCAATTAAAAATGAATTGAAAAGCCGGCGTCGTGACTTAGGGGTAGTGAGTCTTCCCCGTGGTCTGGGCTTCCCGGGTTCCAGTCCCGGTTCGGGCATGGTTGTTATTCTGCGTGTTCTTTCTGTGAGATGCGTGAATGAGCCCCCCCCCCTGTAAAAAGGTGTTGTGCAAGCGAATGTGTGTGTCATCTTCATATGAGCTAGAAATCAGACTTCTGCCCTGCGGATGCTCGGGGCTCTTAACTCTTAGAGGCCACTGCACCCCACCCCCTTTCCGTGAAAACACGGGCGCGACATCATCATCATGAATTGAAAATAGACTCAAATAGATAGAAATGTTTCAAAGGATAATGCAGTAACTAAAATCCAACTTCCGGAAATACCATTACCAGAATTTTCTGAAAAAAATAGCTGATTTTGAAATTTAAAAAAATATTTTATTAATTTAACTAGAAACAGTAAGCAATTAAATGATTCTCAAAAGCTGTATTATTTTCGTGCATGATTAAGAGGAGTAGCTAAATTATTAGAATCATCTAGCGATAACTTTCACACACTCTTTAAAGTATTATCAGATCGTTATGAAAATCAATGTCGATTGATAGACTCTCATATCTCATATACTAGAAATAATAAATTTTGAGAAAATACGAGGCAAATCTGCTAAAGAACTGTGCGCTTTAATGGATTGTGTTAATAAAAGCATCATAGCGTTAAAGGTTCTTAAATTGGAACAAAATAAGTTATCTGATTTAATGCTAGTAAACATCATTCTGCAGAAAGTAGACAAAGAGACAAGGAAGCAATTCGAGCTTTCTTACGGCAAAAATTCCTACATTTGAAAATTTGATACCATTTCTAGAAAAGCGAAGCTCTTTGTTAGAAAGTATTAACCGTATTCCTAGTAAATATGAACGCCCACAAAAACGAGCGTATCTACAAGAGCGAGAACACTTTTTGTTAGTAATAAAAATTTCTATGCTAAAGCTTGTATATTATGCAAAAACTATCACGCACTATTTAGATGCGATAATTTTCAAAATTGTTATCGAGGACATAAAAGAATTTTGTTAGCAAAAACAAATTATGCACTAACTGTCCTAAACCTCATCCGGGGATGTGCAAATCAAAATATTCTTGCAACATTCCAAGTTGCAATAAAAGGCACAATTCGCTTTTATATGATGAGCCAGCTGAAATTGATTCAAGGGCACGAACGAGTGGAAGCCAAACAGATGCGGAAGCGAAACCGAAACTAAACTCACAAACCGAACTCCCTGTTTTGACATTGAATCTTAAGAGATACTAAACAGGTGATTTAAGCGAATGAATCGGTTATATTAAACACTCTTCTTGTTTATGTGAAAACTGCAGATGGTCGCAGGGTTCAATTAAGAGGCTTTTAGACAATGCTTCGACTTCATGTATTCTTCAAGATGTAGATAGAATATTGGGAATCAAATCAAAATCTATAAAGCAAGGTGTAATTGGTATAAATTGAACTATGCAGTTGATTAAACACGCTACTAACATTCAAATATCAAATCGAGATTATTCATTTTCACACATAGTGAAATACTCTATTCTTCTTAAAATAACCGATGAGATTCCTTTTTCGAAATTAAATATTTCTGAATTAAATATTCCCTTTTCAAATGAACTAGCTGATTTCAATTTCTGCACAGCAGGTCAAATTGATATAGTATCAGGAAGAGAGATATTTTTTGAGATTTTAAAACCTGAGTAACTTCATCTGCAAAATGGAAATGTAATATTACAAAATACAAAGTTTTGTTATTTAGTTATAGGCATTCTTCTTCAGTACCTCAAGAGGCCAATTGCTATCTCATAAGTGAACCAAATTTTGATGCAGTTGTTAAACAATTTTTTGAATTTGAATCATTGCTGGATAATACTAACAAAGCAATAACAAAGAGTGAAGAAGATATTGATTGTAAGAAATATTATCTTAAATTCTATAAAAGAGATAAAACGGGAAAATTTATAGTTAAGTTACCCTTAAAGGAAAATGCCTAATCATTGATAGGAAATTCCAAAGAAAATACTATCAAGCATCTTAATGGTATCTGGAATAAATTAAACAAAAATAATACTACGGAAACCTTAAATAAGGAATTTATGCGAGAATAAGAGAGTTTAGAACACATGGAGGAGGTTAAAATGAAAGCTGATAGCAATATGAATTATTTTATTCTCTGTGATGCAATGTATAAACCTGAGAAAATGTCAACTCCTTAAGAGTGGTTTTTGATGCTAGTACCAAAACAATAAGTGGGTATTCTCTGATTTCCATTTTACTAAATGGAGGTATTATTTAGCTTGATCTTTTTCCCATAGTAAGTAGATTCAGAAAATACAGATATGCATTTAGTGCAGATATAAAAAAAAATGCACAGACAAATACTTATCAATCCCATTCAAAGATACAGTATATTGTCTAGAAAACAAATGTTGATGCTCCAATGAAGATTTAAAACTGTTTACAGTAACCTATGGATCAGTTTTAGCACTATTTTTAGCTATCAGGATCTTAAAGGCTTTAGCAGATGATGAAAAAAAAAGGACTTTCCTAAGGCTGCAGATGCGATTTGCTTAGATTTCTACATGGATGACGTTCTGTCAAGTGAGGCAATGCTAGAAGATATTAAAAATCTTCAAACACAGATTTCTGAACTCCTCAGAACAGCTGGATTTGAGCTTCACAAATGGGTCGTTAATAACTCTGATTTACTACAAAACCTGTACCACATCCTAGTCATTTTCAAAAGAACACTTTTTTTGTTCTGTAAAGACATTAGGTTGCTTTCATATAAGGTAAAGGTAAGCTTAAGGATTCTTCTTCAAAAAGGGAAGTGCTATTAGAAATAGTGAGTCTTAAAGATCCACTTGGACTTTTCGGCCCTCTCATTATCAAGACAAAAATATTTATTCAAGCACTTTGGAACATAAAATTGGACTGGAATGAAAAATTGCCACCTGATGCAAAGTTAGAAAGGGGAAAGTTCTGTATTAAATTCTCAGAAGTAAGCAACTTCATAATTCAAATGTTTATTCCACTTCCTGATGCAGTTCACTTTGAGATTCATGGATTTTCTGATGTATCAGAACATGCCTTTGTTGCAGTTGTCTATAAGTGCTTCACCTAATCTGGACAGTTTAAAACTAGTCTTGTGTGCAGCAAGTCCAGAATGACTCCTTTAAAGTCACCATTTTCTGACTCGAACTATGAGCCACTGTGTGCCAATTCTGCAGTTACCCCTTGATGTGATCCCATTGTGGCAAATTCTACTATTGTTTGGATCAAGGCAGAGCCCTATCAGCTAAATACCAAAGCTCACATCAGATTGCCATTGGAAAATATCAATACTAAAAACAATCCTGCTGACATTATTTCTAAAGAATGCAGTACAGATGAACTCATAAGGAATAAAAAATGGCTTTCTGGTCCAGATGAACTTACTAATGAACTAGTAGACAATCAATCCATACCGGACTTTGCTGTCGCTGATGAACTAATGACTTTCATTCAAATGTTTATGATGAACTCTTTAATCTTGCAAACAATTTCATAAAATTAACTAGAATAGGAAGCTTTATTTTCAGGTTTATTAATAACACTAAAGCTAAGGAGTATTCTAACAAGGTTAGTAAATATTTAACATCTGAGGAGTTGCAAAGAAGTACTGAATATTTAGTTAGTGTAGTACAGTTGAGTGAATTTGAATGAGAAATAGATGCAGTAAATAAAGGTAAAAATATTTCAAAAACAAGTAAGTTAAGATTTTTTAATCCAGTTTTAGATGAAAAAGGATTATTTAGAGTTGGCAGTAGACTTAAATATTCTGACTTGCCATTTGAATCTAAACATCAAATAATTTTACCCAGTAAGCATACATTCACTAAATTACTTTTTGAGCATGTACATAAAAATTTCTACATATTGGTGCACAAGTTTTGTTACAACAAATTACATTACAATATTGACGCTTAAATAGTAAAAGTATTAAAAGAAAATTGTTCATGATTGTATTAGATGTTTTAGGCAAAGGCCTAGGGTGTTAGAACAGTTAATAGGAAATTGACCGTAAGAGAGAGTAACTCCCAAGTTCTTCATTTTTAAATTCTGAGATAGATTTTTGACGCCATTTCAAATAAAGTTTAAAAAGCAAAGACGAAATATATTCAATGGTTTATGTAGTGATTTTTATATGTTTATCAACTAAAGCTATTCTTCTAAAAACGGTAATAGATGTGATGCCTGAAGTTTTCATTGTATCTTTAAAGAGACTTAGTGCCCATTGAGGTCACATTGCAACAATGATGTCGGATTATGCATTTGATTTCAAGGGTGCATTCTCAGAATAAAATCGCTTAAAAAAACTAGTTTGTCAGACTAATAAGATTTCAGTCAATTGGCTATCTGCAGAATCAATCCAATGGAAATTTAATCCCCCTCGTTAAGTTTATGGATGGCAGGAGTAAAATCATTTAAACACCATCTTTATAGAACTTTAACTAATAGTAAAATAATTATTGAAAAATTTGAAACAGTAGTAATTCAGATTGAAGGTATACTTAATTCACATCCCTTAATTCCATTATCAGACAACATTAATGAATATGAAGTTTTAGTTCCTGGACATTTTAACATTGAACGCCCAATTACTTCAATATCTGAACTGGAAATTGTGGATATTTCTGATAATAGGTTGTTGCGCTGACAATATACTAACAAATGTGTTCAAACAATTTGGAAGCACTAGATAGTTGGCTATTTGAACCACTTAAACAAAGATATAAGTGGCAATTCAATATAATAATAATAATAACTAGAAGTTCAGTATTGTTAAAGGAAAATGATTTGCCTCCTTGCGAATGGGCAATGGCTAGGATTTTGGAGATAATTTATGAAGATAATGGCAGAGTAAGAATTGTTAAATTAAAAACTAACTCAGGTATTTTTACATGCACTATTTCAAAAAAAATGTATCTTATTATTAAAGGATAATATTGAAGTTTAAATTAGTTAAGAAAGTTAGGTGGATATATTGTATATACTTACTTATTGTAATTATATGATGTTTAGTATACAATTTGTATATATTTTGCATTTTTGATGTTCATATGTAAATATTTCATCTGAATAGTTTATTTACATAATTCAGGCAAATGTAAGCTAATTGTATAATTCTGTTTTAAATCATGTGGAATGGTATGTAATGCATGCAAGAGCCCCATTTATAATAATTGAGCTTGGCCATTTGAATGCTGCAACTCACAAAGAAAAGTTACCAGAAACAAAGCCTTAAAAACTATGCCATCCATGCTTTTGACTACCATTCATCCATTTTTAATCAATGATAACAAGAAAATAGAGGGAAAAAAGTATTTAACAAGGGAACTGCCTATGACACCCTAAAAGTAAATGCTCTGTCATTCAAATAATAATTTAAATTCACACTGAAAAACAAATAACTGCACATGAATCAAACCTTAATAGATAATGCAATCTGAACATACACTAATATGTAAAATTTAGATGTAAACTACTGTACATACATTAATTTGACTTTTTTTAACAAAAAAGTATTGTTCTGAAATGAGCACTTTTTTTCTAACTAAAGATAACATTTTGTATGAATTAATTTAATTTCAGTCGAATTCACATTTTAAAATTCAAAGTTTCAGCAGAAATGAAATAATATCACTTGTTTTAATAAAAAATAACTTTGTTGAAAATTTATTATAATAATTTTTGATTACCTTAGAACATGAAACAACCACATTTGGTTGTACTTTAGTCAAATCACCTTTTTGGATTGCCTCTGAATCAGTTTTCAGGGTCCCTATTTGTAAAGCAGACATATCCTCATTTGACATGTTCATCTGAAATGATTGTAAAAATGACATTGTTACATGTAATATATAAAGTGAAATGTTTCATTTTTACGCTGTCATTCAGACTTTAAAAAACTGACCACTGAAAATGTAGCAGCTATATTTGCATGTCCTTTCGGCAACTTAGTTTTTTGGATCCTTTTTGGTTTGGCACCCCTTTGCTCATTCTCCTTGTTTTCCGGAAATAAGTAATGAACTGATTTTATTAAACATAATATTTGGTCAAATCAGAATCATTGATGAAATGTACCACCATGATAGGTAAGCTCAAAATACAAAATTTAAATTTTCCCTTAGAGCTAAATTATAATATAAGCATTCTTTATAAAGATAAAATTAACATTGTAGTTAAAAAAAAGAAATACTGTAGTAAAATTTATTAAGATGCATTTCAATAATCTTAAAAGTGGAAAAATGCATTTTGATTGTCCTTTTGGAAAAATCAGCATTTTGGATATACCTCAATATAGCACTGTTTTGGTAATTTTCTATGCCTTCTCAAATTAGTATTGAATAGATTTTGTAATATATAATATTTTGTGTTTTATTTTTACAAATAAACTCTAATTTAAAAATGATTCTTTATTGTTGAATCAAATTATAACATTAGTTTTCTTTATAGAAAAACAATTAAAATAGTTGCCAACAATACTAAAAAAAATTAATTACCTCAGAAAAGGAAACATTTGCCTGCCCTTTCAATAAGATCGCTTCTCGGCCTCTTGGGCTCTGATCGAAAGTGTAGTATCTGCCCTTTCGATAAGTCAGGATTTTGGACGGTTTTCAAATCAATTTGTGAAACCCTTTTGACAAAGCATCTGTTTTGTCATTTTCCATATTTACCTAGGATGAATACTGAAATTAATTTATTAGTGTTAAATATCTGGTTTAAGGCATTATATTAAGGCAAAAATGATCATAGAAAAATGTAATATCGTTATAAAGTGAAAAAAATTTCCTTGACAATATGAAATCTTATGGAAGAAGCACTGTTTTTATTTTTCACCTTATTTTCTTAAAGTAATTAGCGAGCATAAAACTTTTGTTGATAATCCCCACTCAAAATTTCTTTTTTATTTTTGAAGATTTTTGGAACTTTTTTAGCATTTTTCAAATTCCAAAATGACTGACTTTGGTTTTTATGATAGATACAAGCAAAGTCATTGACAAAATTATAAAGAAGTGAAATTTTCAACAACAAATATCAGCCATAAAGATACTAAAAATGCATTTAAAACATATTTCTTTGTTTTTCGAGCAATTAAATTACAATTCATTTTTTATAAATGAAATATTCATCATTCATTTATTGCAATTTTTGGTGTATCTGTCAACTTTTTTCCAATTAATTTTTAATTCCAGATAATTCAATTTAATTATGTTCATGTTGCATATGAGATATGTAAAAAATTACCGTGAAATGCTAATTTGCTATGATGACAGGAATTTTAAAAACTTGAAATTAGTACAAAGGCCGCTCTTTTTTAAATTTTTATAGAACAATCAAAAGTTTTGAAGGTGGTGTAATTTTAAGCCAAAACTTCAAAATGGGAAAAATTATAAAAAAATCCTCAACACTCCCAGACGTAAACAAAGAATATAGATACCTTTAAATAGAGTTTTGAGACCCAGAGCTAGGAAAAAAATTACTATAACTCATTTAACAATATTTGAGAGAATATTTTTTGAATGGAATTTTGGAAAATTAATACTCAGTTTGTTGGACTCTGAACATTGTTATTAGATAATAAGACTATGTGGTTTGCTATTTAGCACAAGCTATATGAGTTTGGTTCTAGTACTTTACTATCTACAAAACTGGAAATAGAAATGATAAAATGAATTCCTGTTCCAAGAATTGAGAAACCAGTACAACACAAAATAAAAAATTTAAAAAACTGTTAAATAAAAATAAAATAATATTGAAGTCATGGAAATTTCCACATCACATGTGCAGAATTTAAGATTTTAAGATATTCATATAACTTTTAATACAACCTTCAAATCTTTATTGACACTTACTGGGAAAACTGTAAATTTTATTTCTCGTGATGACAGAAAATCTCTCTTCTTATAAGGTTTCATAAATCTTCAGATACAGTTTGTTCTGTATTCCTTAAAGTATGTTTTTAACTTCAAATATAACTTGCAAGTTTAAGATATAATTTACATTAGAGGAATTTTTATTGAAAAATAATATACATAAAACAATTAATTTAAGTCTCGCATAAAAAAATTGATATGCTCCATTTTAACATTAAAAGTTACAGCAAATATTACCTTCATGTCACAAATATAGTAATTAAAAAACTGTTGAAGAAAAAGTGAGGTGCATTCACTTAAATGTTTACTTAATTTTGCTCCAATATGGTCAACATTTATAGTATTTTAGTCCAGATAGTAAAATTGTGTGCAAAATCATTCCTTTCGATTTTTCAGGCAGTTTAAATATGTTAATAAAACAACTACGTAGCAGATAACCAAAAAGAAACTTTTCGCTTAAAAAAAATTAACAAGAAAATTTGCATAGCTTATGTTTTTCTCTCTTTATTAATTTAAAAAACAAATTAATGTAATAGGTTTTTTTATAACTCAATGTTTTTATTGGTTTTTCAACTCTGAAAAGTTATTTAAAAACAACACTTTAATTCTAACACGACATCACAAGTAGAAAAATTGAAATGTTTATTAACTGTAAAACTAGAATGCTAATGTTGTAAAACTGCATGCTTGAAATTTTCAAATAAATAAATAAATAAGAAATAGACACATAAAGTATTCAAAATTTTCCAAGCTTTTCTAACCCTCTTACAACTGAATAAATTCCAACAAAAAATGTCTCACTTGTAACTGTTGATTTGTATTAAGTAAATTGTACTCTTTTGCACCAAACGAAAAATTAAGACATCAAAATTTGTGATAATTCTTACTTAAAAAAATTGTGGCATACAGCAAATTGAATCAGTTAAATAACCCAATGTCCATTCTCAGTGAAATTCTAAATAATTTTATTAAAGCTCAGATCAGTTAACTACTTCAGATTATACCTTGCCTTTTGTTTACATTGCATGGGAAAGCTTTCTCTCAATTACTACTTTCAAAAACTTGGCAAAGTAATCTTAATATGAAGAGAAAAAAAATTCTTCCAAATCGCAAAAAAAAAAAAAAAAAAAAAAAAAAACCTTTATAAATCGAAATTTAAATAATATACATAAGAATATGAGCCTTCTCTTTAGAAATCAATACATTGTTTTTCGATTTGAAAACAAAATTCGTAACGAAACTAATTATAAATAAGTAATATTTCAACGGTAAATTCGATTTAAAAAACGGAAATGAAAATAAGGTGCAGTGAATAATGTTATTAACTGAATACATGAAATAGCAATACCCACATTTCCCCAATGAGTTCAGTACTTACAATTCGCTGATTAAAATAGTCTGTTAATTTCGTGTAATTCTATCGGTAATATCAATGTCAATAGAGAAATGAAACAATATGTTTGATAATAAATGAAAGAAATTTCAAATTATGCATTTATATTTCATACCTTTCAAAGCGAGAAAAATATTGTTTTCTAGAGTGGAAAAAAGATCCTTTAAAGAAAATTGCAGGATTGCGACCGGGTATAATGTTAAGGTATCGTTGCCAAAATTTAAATTTCTTCTCTGGGGATTACTTACCAACTGTGGTGACCGTAATAAGATAACAGGCGGACATTTGGAGAACTTTTTAATGTTTCATGCAGGTTGGGCCATATAAGTGAAAATTTGGTAAAGTACCGTTAAGCTTTCCTGTGAAATGTTTTTTTTTTTTTCTTAAATCTGGAACTTTCAAGAAATGAAGTGAAACTACAAATATGTTAGTGAATTAAAAATAAATGAATAACTGGAGAGAAAGAAATCTTTGTTTTGCTCAAAATAAAATACGAAAACTCTTTGTACTAATATCGTTTGAGGCTTTGGTCTCATTTGTTTAATAACTATAATTTATTTTAGTACTTCTGCTTTAGAGATGTACTTTTAAGTCAAAAATTTCTTAGGAAGCCTTTTTTTTTTCTTTCTATTATGTCCGTATGGAATGCTACTATGTGAACATATGTTAATTTTTTATTATTGAATATTAATATTTTATATTTCTAATGTACATTTTAATTAAAAGATTTACTTTCACTATAAATTGCCGTTAAAGTTCTTTTTTAAATTATGTTTGTTGGAGCTTTATCATAATCGAACGAAAACAGTACTTTTATTCACAAAATACATTTTTCTTGCTTCAAACTACTTCGATATAACCGGCATAGGATTAAAAGGCACTCAAACTTTCGTTCATTTCTAGATGAATACGAATCTTCAGATGATGGACTCGTATAGATTTGAGTTCCATATTTCTGCAACTTAATTTCGGGAATTCGAGTTCATTGAATTTTAGAACCGTTATTTTGCCCCGGTTCGAATTTAGAACCGTTATAGATCCCAATTCGAAACTCGAAAGGAAATTTTACCCGAAATTACATTGTACTTTACTAATTTTTAAATGAATAATGAAAATTATATAGTTAATTCTTCGGAATTATTACTCGTATAGAATAGTATATTACATTTAGTTTACTTTAATTCTGGGAACTCGAATTCTTTTATATACGGTTCAAGAACGAATGCCTTTCTGACATCACGATCTGAAACTCGAAAGTAATCTTTACCCGAAATTAATTTACACTCCAACATTTTTTAAATGCATGATTTTATACATTATTTTTAATAATTCAGAATCATGATTATTATTCAGGATTTGTCGAAAAAGTGCAATACTTTTAAAATTTTACCACATTTTTAAATTATGTTATAGAAACTGAATCGTTCGTTTTTAGTATTGAAACTGAATTGTTCTTAGTATAGAAACTGAATTGTTTTTAGTATAGAAACTAAATTGTTTTTAGTATAGAAACTAAATTGTTTTTAGTATAGAAACTGAATTGTTTTTAGTCTTGCATGCCAGATTGTGTCTGATAATTTTGTTCAAGTATATTACAGTTATCTTGTTCCCAGACAGACTTAGAGACTCGCAAACATAATTATAAAAAGTGGTATTCAAATTAAGATAGTTTTAAAATGTGGAAATACGCGAAATCTTGAGTTCGAATTTTTTGACGATTACAGAGCTTTGTCCATACTTATTATGAGAGAAAGTCAAATATAGATAAAGAATCATCAATATTTTTTCTCTTCTCGTTGGTAAATAATTTTTAAGTTTCTAAACTTGCCATCTATATATATAAATTTTTTAGAAATGTTGAATTTCGAACTCTAGTGAAAGGATTTATGAAAAATTTCGGTACTCTCCACTTTTTTTTTTTTTTTTTTTTTTTTTTTGGGAATTTTTTATTTTTTATTATTTGAAGATTATCACAAGACTTCGTTGAAAAGACAAGGAAACAAAATGATTTCCTTCATTGTTTGACAGAATGATTGTAATACGACTCTCGTGAATAAAAAAAAAGAATATTCATGTAAGCTTTTAAAACAATTATTTTGATTGTCTATTTGATTATTTCAATGGTGCATTTGACCAATGCCTTGCACCTCTTAGCAAAATGGTGCTTTTTCATATAAATTTTTCTTCAAACATATAAAACAATTTTTTAAAAATTAAATACTTTTACAAGAAAAACATAGTTTGCTTTAAATATTGTGCTAAATAACCTATAATTATCAATATCTCTGCTTTATCAATATATTTGCGCTTTTGATAAATTTTTATTTACGTTTCGTAAATCGTAGACACTCTAAAAGTTATATTACAGCTGTACTAACTGTCACTACGAGCTCCGGCCGCGGCGGCCCGGTGGTAAAGATCTTGGCTTCGAAGCCTTGAGAGTTGCAAGTTCAAGACTCGATAACAGCGAGGAATTACCGTGTAAGTGGGTCTGGTACACGATAAATCCGTCGGGACCAAACGTCCTCCCGCCGGTATGGTATGAAAGTTTGGAGAGGGGGAGTGTCTGCTCAGGTGTCGTCCATCTGACCGCGGTTCAAAATCATGAAGCCTGTCCCAAAATAGCCCTGGTGTTGCTTCAAAACGGGACGTTAATATAATGAAACTCACTACGAGCTCAATTTTCCAACTCTTAACCAATTTTTGAAAGCCGAAAGTGTTAAAATGGATTTCCCCTATTTAATTCATCCTTTTCACCTCGTAATTTTTGTTTCAAGCTATTCAGATAAAACTCATTTTGTAAAAAGTATCCTCGAAACGAAATTCATCACTCCTTTTCCTTCGAGAATCATTTTGTGTTATGGAAAATATCATTTTTTAAAAAGAAATACTTGAAGTAGAATTTTGCGAGGGTTTACCAACAAATTTTCTCAAATCTCCAAATCTGTAGCCATCTTTAATTATTAATGTTATGAACTGAGAAAAAATAAGAAACTTCCCAATTTTCTTATCAAAGGAAATCTCCATAAACACCTTTCAGTTATCTTTATTGTTCAAAATATTCAAGAAAGAAGTAAAGAAATGCGAAATATACCCTTAAATACTTCGTACAGGTGCTGCTTTAACAATGTGAAAAATAAATTGCAAATATCTTATTTAGTTCTTCTTCATATTGGAAAGTTTTGATAATGCGACAGCATCCGCTTCGGTTATTTGCTTCTCGATCTCCGAAGAGAAACTCTCAATCATTACGCTATATTTGTAGATATAAATATTTGCAATATTTGGTATATTTTCAGAATATAAAATTATAGTGTATCTTCCTGATTGATTATTTCTAATAGTATAGAAGTAACTGTAGATTTCAAAGGGTTCCGAGTAGAAAATGGTCATTAAAGAATTACCTTTTAGCATAGGAACTGGTCATTTGAATCATCAGATATTTCTCCCGTCTATAAAATGGAATCAACTGAAAAGAGCACACACACAAAAAATTCCTTTTTATGGAAAATCAGGAAATGCATTAAATACCTTGAGTCTTCTAGTCTAGTATATTTTTTATGATAGATTGCATAAAAAAACTTCTTGTTGAATTAAAAACTATGGTCGCATACTTGTAAAAAGTATGAGAACTACAAATTTCTTTATGAATTTACATGACGAATTATGCACAATTTAGAAAACTTGCATTGTCACAAAGTGAAAAAATTATCGCATCATCCCTTCGCCTGCTTGTGGCATTCTTGGAATATTGGACATAGCGCTCTAGCAAAAGTTGTTACCTTTACAAACTATATAAAAAGCTCGGTTTTTTAAGGCTTCATTCAACTATATCATATCGAACAAGCAGCACGTTGAACGTTTAAAGAATTTGGTGAAAAACAAATATCCAGAAATATTGCTTCGAAAGTACCAGATTCTTTCATAAACGCATTGCATGAATGCGTCATTAATGTTTTAAGAATGTACCATTAACTAAATATCAGAAACAAGCAATACGAAAGCTAGGAACCAAATCTATACACATATAAATATGAAAAGGACACATATAAATATGATTATTGATGTAAAACGGATAGAGTTTCTTGGATTTCCTCATACCATTTGCTTTGTTTAATCTAACATGGTTTACTCAGTAATAACGTTAAGAAATATGCACTAGGTCCAAAAGAAAGATTAAAGCAGTTTGTAGAATAACAATTTATTTTCAACAATAACATTTTAGATTTATTATTGTATTTGATTCGAATCTGAAACCCGTACCCTAAAGGATACTATATATTCTACCTAGACTTTATAAAGTTTATAAAAGAGTTAAAGATACTAAGAGTTTATAAAAAATAAATATTTAAATCAAAAAGTAAGACTTTATATTCGAAGGCAATTTCACTTTCAATGTTTAAACTATTGTACTGAAAGTAAAGCATTTTTTCCTGTAGAATTATTGGTATGTGCATTTATTGCGTATTAAAATTGAAAAATAATCATATGAGATCTATCTTTATTTACGGTTAAAAGTCATGTTTACGTTATATAGGTTTTAATTCGTTTTATATTGTATTCCCCAGACAGCCATGACAGTGTTTTAATAAAAATACAAGAAACGTTGACCACTGGCATTCGACGTGACATTTTAAATCACTGTAATATTCCATTGCAAGCAAGGGAATCATCTGTAAAACTCTGAAATGGAAAATCTGTATGCAATATATGTCTTTTAAAACATGATTTGAAGAAGCAATCGTTTGTCACTTTTTAATCTTCAGCATTTTAAGGGGAAAAAAATATTATTAAGATTATCCAAGCCATGGTGAGACCATGACGTAGCTTATAGAATAGGAAGGCAGTAAAGAGTGACTGTGAAAACGTATTTGAATCAAATATATTTTCAGAAATGAATTTCTCGACTCTTGAGTTTTGATTCCGCTATTATTCTTAAATTATTGCACACACACATAATTTAATTTGATACACTCTCAAATAAAAATAGTATTTATGGAATACAGACCTCTGCTATAGGATATAAATTTAAAGAAAACCGGATGGATTATTCTCTCCGGAATTTTCTTACGCATCACTCTCAAATAATGTGTTGTCCTTCCCGTGTCCCCACATAAAATTGTATGCTGTCTCTAAGGTCGTGAATGCTACGAGTATTCGAACCTCCGTTTTTCAGATATGAGTGTTTTGTGATTGGTAGTATAGGAAAGAAAACCGAGTATGTATTTATAAGTCATTTTTTCGAACGATTGAAATTAAAATTTGACATGGAACAACAATTTTAAAAACATACCAAATTTTGTTTCGTTAAATCGTTTCATTTTTTTTTATTATTATTTACCGAGATAACACGGAAGTTAGAGTACGTCAAATCTAGTACGTCAAATCTAGTCTAGTCTTTTGCATTTTTTATTTTTAGTGTTCATTTATACAAGCAGGCAGACTTCCTAAGAATGAATGAGTTTCAAAATTTTACAATAATCTACAAATTCAGTAACAAATCCATATACCAAATTTCATCTATCTAACTCAAAGAGTTCTTGTGCTATCTTAATTATGGACAAAAATATAAGCATAGTTTTAAGAATGTGTTTTCCATCTCGGAGAGCTTTGAAAGAGGAGATTCACTAAAATAAGCAGCTCGAATTTTTTTTTATTACAATAGATTCCTTTTGCATATGGGAAAGATTTTTAAAAATCCAACATAAATGATAACAGAGTAATCTTTGCATGAGATGAAAAGTTTAACACAAAAAGTTAGTGAAAAAAACATCTATAAAATAAATCACCGTAAGCCTTTAATTTAGAACACGAAAAATTTAGGACATATTTCAAATTTCAAAAAATATTAATGAAATTCTGTTTAATTACGATGTATGAAAAAGTAATATTTGATAGACATTTGTATAAATATTATGGGGGGAAAAGTAACGTCGAAATATGCCAGTAAGTTCTTTATTATCTGTTCTGGTTTCTATAATAAAAATATACTTATTCTAAAGTGGTTATAGTATAATTTCAGATGCTTTCTATATGACTGTTATTCAGAAAAAGTGAAGAAACTTAAGTGTGAAATTTTTACTCTTAATGACTTAACTTTAATTTAAAAACTATTAATTTGAGATAAAAAGTTGAGCACAAAAAGTTATTGATACTAAAAATACATCAATAAAATGAATAATCGTAAACCATCAATCATTTAGGAAGCAAATTTAGAAAGCGAAAACTTTACGACATATTTCTAAATTTTAAAAAAAGCTAGTATAATTCTTGCAATCCTATTTAATTACGATCTATGGAAAAGTTTAACATTTTTAAAGCATTTTTTTTTCTTTTGTCCCACCAATCCAAATTTTTGAAAAGAATTCAGGGAAGGAAAAATTATATGACTTTTTAAAAATATCCCTTTTTTTTTGGAAGGGAAAAAAAAAACGTAATTTTGTAGCAATTAATTCTTTAAAAAAAACATTTAAAAATGCGCGCATGAAATGAGGTGGAAAAAAAATGAGAACGATGTCAATATCTTGGAAGAACAATTTGGCAGAGTAATTGAGACAAAATGTTAATTAAATAACTATTAATAAAATGTTGACTTTTTAAAATTCAATTTTCATCGCTTTTTTATGAATAATGAAGAAACTATTTTAGATCGTACTACATTTTTGTAATAAGAGAATTTTTTCACTCTATGGATTCTGACAGACAGAAAAATACTCATAAGTACTTTTAGGCGAATTATTTTTTCTCATAAATATTCAACGAGCACATTCCCCGACAGAAATTTAATGCAGATACTGATTAAAATTTTTAATCAAAATATTCCATTTCCCATAATAGACATTTTAATAAAATTACACGAATTGTGTTCATATTAAAAAGAAAAGACAAGAAGCATACTTTTAAAATTTACTTCTGATTGAGTAAAACCATTTTAAGACTTAACAATTCTTTTTATAATCTATTCTAATATCTGCAATTTTCCCAACAAAATTTTCTTAGATTAATTTCCTTATATTTAAAAACGAAAAAGCAACTTTTCCTCACTTATATGTTATGATATCCATCGGCATAATATAGAGGTATATTTTGGATTGCCAGTATAATAAACTTAAACAATAAAAAATTGCTATGTATTTTATTCAGATTGTGAGGAAAATTCAACTGGACAATAATAAGCATAAGTTAAAAAAGTAACCGACTCACAGTTACAAAATTCAGTTTTCAGCTCATAACTTTGAAGCTATTACAGCTATAGAAAAACTTTCAGTCCAAAAACTATTCTATAGGATGAAATTTCAATTATTGTTTGGTTTTCAATCATTTGAGAGTTATAGAGACTGATTTCAACTGATTTTTACAATTTCCAACTTGTCCTCAAATCTTTTAAAAGAATCAAAGGCAGAAAATTTTCTTATTTCTGTATTGTTATGACGTGTTTTTATTTACTCATTTTTATTTCATTCAATTTTTGGTTAAATTTATAAAGAAAGTGTGTGTATTACATCTAGTAGGCAGAATAATTATAATTACCAATTCGTTTGAATTTTAAATTTTTTGATCATCATACTTCAACCTAACTTTCCTTCACATGGACACGTACAAATGATGCATGTAAAATGGGGCATATCATTTTAATTCTGGTGTGGAATCTAGAATTACCTCAAATGTATCAGAGGGTAGTGTCATGATGAACTTTTGATTTTCTCAGGAAGATTGCAAGTTTGTAAAATAAATACAGTTTATTTTATGGCACAAACATTAAAATGAATTGCAGGCATAAGCAAAAACACAATGATAACAAAACTACATTGATGATAGGAGTTTAATGAAGAGTAAATTTTTTTCAGCTTTTGAGTTCATCTTCATGTTTATTTTCTAATATCGTTTTATTATTTGGATACATTTCTTGTTTTCTATGGAACACATCTACAGATTTTATTTCTGTCCGTTTGTACAACAGAGAATATACTTTTTATCGACATGCACTGATGGAAAAAAAATCCCAACACCAAGAAAAAATTATTATACAGTAATGAAATTTTAGGACTACATTTGTCTAGGTAATATATTTAATTGATTAAAGTTTCAAGATCACAGGTAGAGCCATTGGCGAGAAGAGCCATTTCAAATGTGAAATGTTGGTACATTAGTAACCGGTGTAACCGCCGGAATTTTGAATACAAGCATGCAAACGTGCATGCATTATGTCGTACAGGTGTCGGATATCAGTTTGTAAGATGGAGTTCCATGCCTGTTGCACTTGGGCGGTCAATGCAGGGACGGTTAATGCTGGTTGTGGATGACGCTGGAGTTGTCGTCCAATGATGTCCCATACGTGCTCGATTGGAGAAAGATCTGGTGATCTAGCAGGCCAAGGCAACATGTCGACACTCTGTAGAGCATGTTGGGTTACAACAGCGGTATGAGGGCAGACAGGTCACTAGTAGGCGTTCACCTGGCCTCCTTCTAACCAACAAACGGCTATCACTGCGACCAAGGCAGAACCGGCTTTCATCAGAAAACACAACAGATCTCCACTCCGTCCTCCAATGAGCTCTAGCTTGACACCACTCACGTTGCAAACAGCAATGGTTTGGAGTCCTTGGAATGAACTGTACAGTGCGTCTGGCTCGGAGCTGTTCTTGAAGTAACCGATTTGTAACAGTTCGTTGTGTCACTGTGGTGCCAACTGCAGCTCGAATTTCAGCTGCAGACGCAGTACGATTAGCCACAGCCATACGCCGAATGCGACGGTCTTCCCTCTCAGTAGTACCACGTGGCCGCCCGGAACCTGGTCTTCTTGAGGCAGTTACCTTCCCTTGACCACTGCCGCCAATACTCATGCACAGTGGATACATTCCTGCCAAGTCTTTCAGCAATATCGCGGAAAGAAAACCCACCTTCTCGTAGTCCTACAACACGACCTCGTTCAACTCAGTGAACTGTTGATAATGGCTTCTTCGTCTTCTCAGAGGCATCCTTGACTAACATTAACCCTCTACGTCAAATTTCAATTGTAAATAACGATCACGAACCTTACAGCGCTTATTTAAAGCAAATCTCATTTGCATGTTCATAGTGTCGCTACTAGCACCACACTTACGCGCGTAGCTCGAAATTTGAATCGACGTCATCTTTCAGATGTATAAACACGCCTACTAAATTTCGTTTATCTAGTACAGCTCCTTCCTATTGTTGGGATTTTTTTTCATCAGTGTATATATATGTGTGTATGCGCGTGTAATGATATTTTAAAATCTAAAATATCATAATTTCCAAAGTTTTAACTTAATTCAGCTCATATTAACTTCAATCTGAATTAATTCCCTTCTTTCCTGACCCATTTCCACTTTTTTAAATTTTATTAATGCAACTTCAGTTCGAAAAGCGACAAGTTTTCATACTCCGAGTGAAGAGATAAAAAATTGACAAACTAAGCAAATTCTTTTTAAAAGATGCCTAGATTTCCCAATCCAAAATTGACACATGTGAAGAAATCGCTATTAAAATCTCATAGTATTTAATAACAAGGAAATATGTTTTCTGCCCTTTACTTTCTTTTAAGTTCTTCCGCTTTTGTGCCGGAACGACCATCAATTCGTCTTCGCATCTTGTAGTTAAATTATGATTTTTGATAGGCATTCACT
>JAPMOQ010023642.1:21823836-21879132 GCA_026543055.1 Argiope trifasciata
AGACACACAGTTTAAAATGAAGATTACAAATGAAATCAAAATATTCAACTGAAAATTCGCATCAGTTTCATCATAACTGGGAAATGAAATTATCATCGCATATGTTAATATTGTTTACGAACATTAATATATAAGATTATATCAGAATTAATGGGTGGGTATACGAAAAATTTTTTTTAGTAAATTAGGAAGGATAAAGAAACCCAGATATCACCGGTCGGTTATAAAAACTCACATCTCTTTAACACAAAAATCTTCGGTATTTCAGTCTACTATATTAATCTCTTCTTAGGGTTTTCCAAAAATCTTGGCATTTGCATTATTGAAATATTATTCAACTCGTGCCTCGAAGGGATCAAGTTTTACGCCCAAAACTCTAAAAATAAAAAAAGTAAGGGTTACATTTTCTATTAAAAGTGTTTTGAACAAATAATATAGATACATTAGTATAAGCATAATTGTGGTTACTATTTTATTTCTTAAAATTTATATATGCTTACAACAGCAATTTAAGAAAAATAGATTAAATCCAAAATTTGATGAATTTCATAAAAACTAGCAATATTAATACTCAGCAATCACGAAAGCTATTAACTGTACGAAACCTACACATACATACATTGCTAGGGGAGAGTTGCTCTTTTTACCAAAAAGTAGAGATATCTCCATTTATATCTGACATTTCTCAAAATATAAAAACAAACAAAAAAAATATTTAAAATAAAAACTATCAGAATTCCCTTAATAATTAATCTATCAGGCTTTAAATGGTATCCCGCCTCCCTAAAAATAAAATAAATACATAAAAAAAGACTCAAAGGATTGTCTGCCTTATTAATAAATAAAAAAAGTTGAGTAAAAGGTCTTTGAAGAAGATAAATTCTGAATATACAACGATCGATTTTTTTTTGAAAAAAATTCGTTAAATAATAGCATAAAGAATATCTTTTTACAGAACGTGCTTACGTTCGGGATGAATGTTTTGAAAAATGTTCGAAACTAGTTGTATTTTCGAGTAATTGCATGCAAAATATGGAAAAAGCATCTATGAAACCAAAATACAATAGTTAAGTAGCAAATGTTTTTCAAAACTGGAAAAAGTACTGTTTTCTGGCTAAAAGGAGATATAAAGCAAAAATATTACAGTTGAGACATTTATCAAATAATATGCTTTAAAATGTTAATTGCTTATATTATTTAGTTTCTGAACTAAAAAATAAGATGTATTTCTATCCATTCTTTCAATACTGGGATTTTACTGGCAAATAACAAGAAATTTTATATTTCTTACACATTAGGAAGCATTAAAAAACTATGAAATACTTCTAAATACATAGATTGCTATTTCTCTCGTTCAGGAGCTGCAGAAGATACAGATAAATGTATTCTGCAGGCTTATAACATTGTCACTTGCTTCTGCATCAAATAATACAAAGGCTCAGTTGTCAAGGCAACGACAGGTTTGTGTCCGTCCTCGCTGTATCGCTTTTTCATCTTTTATCCTTTCAATTTTTATCAAAATTATTCAAAATTAATTAATAACTTATTGTTTTAATTAATTTTTTTCTTTTTTAATTCAAAAATTAATATTTATTCTGCAAATATTTTGAATTAAAAATTTTTGAAAGAAAAAAGTAATTTTAAATATAAACTGTTTTTTTAAATCTTATAAACTGTTTTTTTAAATCTTAATTATTTCTATTAAATAAATAATTAGAAATAGTTTAAAGTAATAAGGGGCTTATTTTTATGCAAATATAGATAGTTATTTTTTAAATACTTGAAGTAAAATTCAAATATTGAACGAAAATTTATCTTACTCCAGATAAATTTTATTACTATTTAAATGGGGAAAAAATTCACAATTCACAAATCATGTGCTCTAGTTCGGGTTAAAAATGTTACAAATTTAAGGAAAAGACTATTTCTTTGGTCTTTGAAACCAAGCATGTTTAATTATGAATTTAAATATCTAAACAGAACATCTAATGTGGTGTTATATGTTAGAAAGGCATTTTTCTGCTTAATATGTCCAGCATTTTGGGCATTTATTGGAATTAGATGAGATAAAACTATCAAAACTTAAACAACTTGGATAATATGAAATATAAAAAAATGAATGATGTCTTTGCAATTAAAATGAAAAAATTGTTCAAAATAGTGTATCTTTTTCACTTAGGAGAAAAAATTTTACAAAAGCTCACGAACAATTTACTCTTCCAAGCACCCAAACAATGATAAATCTAAATACTCATCAATAATATTGGTCACATATTATCCAGGATTTTGCAGTTTTTGCCAAACATTGTCAACTGCATAACAAAGAAAATTTAGGTTGGCCTACTGTATCTGCTCTCAAGAGTTTTTTTTTTTTCATAGCGATGTTGTGATAGGTGATTGCACAACATATATTCAAACAAAGCAGTATTATTGAGACAAAAGTAGACGGTTAACCTCTCCATTCATTTCTATTTCTTTCTATTTTTATCCCGGATATTTTGCTTGCCTTTGGAAGCGAAAATTCCTGAAGAAAGAAAATATGAATTACATATCCCATTTTGATGTCCTACTTTTTAGGCCGTTCAGTGTCACCCTCTAATCGAAATTAGAGAACAAGGTCTAATCAGTCACCACCAATTAGGTAACTAGTGGGATAAATGTTTTTTGTTTAAACTTACACATTTTAATGCCATTTACAATATTAATGTTTAAAGATTACTTAGAATCTCATGCTCATTACTTTTATACTCAAGTTTCATATTTATATAAAATCATAACTATGTTAATGTTTTATTATTATGTGAGTTTATACATACTATCATATAATCTAATGCTGAAATTGATGTTTGGGGAAGCTTCTACTATTAAAGGACACTGTGTGCAAGCACTCCCTAGAGACATTCCTCACCGAATAGAAGCAATCAACTGACTTTCAGCAGAAAGCTATTTTTACATTACACATTTTATTATTAGTATGGTATTGTTATTTATTTAAGTTTAACTAATATTAACACAAATATATTATACGTCTGTTCTGATTTCCTTATTGAATTTTTATATTAATGCAAAAGTAAACGAAATTTAAAATTTCCCAATTTTAATCTTCCTTTAACCTATTTAACTTAATTCTGAAATGTTCTCTTATTTCCAGATACAATTCCACCACTTTTATTTAATCAATGGAACACAAGCTCTACATAACTGTTGAAATATGCAAGTCCCCATATTCCGATTGAAGGAATAAAAATAGGCCACACTAAAGACAATTCTTTTAAAAGCTATGTATCACCTTTATCGATACGTGTAAATAAATCCCTTACACAATCTCATAGTATATAATCAACAGGGAAATATATTTCGTGCTCTTTTGCTCTTGTGTCATGCTGTAAATAGGGCCTGACTAAGGCAAGGGCATACGGGCAGTTGCCCCGAAATCTCACAATAGAGGGGACTCCAAAATCGAAAAATACCATAGACAAATTCTATGCATGGTGCTTCATAACTGAAGTAGTGAAGCAGAGGGGAGGAGGGGCCAAAAAAAGCGTTTGTCCCTGGCCCAATGAGGCTAAGATGGGTTCTAGCAGTCAGAGCCGGTCATGTGGGGGGTTGCGGTGGGTGCGATGCACCCCCCCCCGTGATTCAGAATTGAAATAATGCTCTGAACAATAATAATTTTTACACGCACTGAAAGTATACAAATATTGCTACCACCTGGCTGGCTAAGCGTCGAAGCCTTTGTTAGGCAATAATCGCGATGATACGTATTAAAAAGGAGGATGGAGAATTGATTTAAGAAAAAAGAAATCCACTTAAGACATGTTAAGACAGAGTGTCGCGACATCTGGACGCTGAGGCTGGGTTCAAAATGATTTGCAAATAATCAGCTATATACTTTTTTTTTCTGCATTTAATGTAATATTTTTTATGCCTACATCTACGTATGTTTGTTTATATTAAGTTGCTCAAACAAAAAGTAAAATGATAGATTAAACGATCAATTCCTAGCAATGCATATTACACTACTTCTTAACCGGCCACGACCGGGATGAAAAGAATTAAAGAAAAAGTTTTGATTTCGCAATCGCCGGATTCTGATATATACGAAATTCATAATAAATATTATATATTGTGCAAGTGCATAAAATATTGTTAACATAAGTTAAGTAGATATACAAACACTTACCTCACCTATTAGTTAATAACTTATAGTTAGAGAGTAAAATAATTTGATAATTCATTCTATAAACTAATTAATACTGTCAGATATAACGATATCCATGTCAAGGAAGTATCCTTCTGAATGTCAAAAAAGAAAATTATCAGAAAAGAAAAAAGTAGAAAAGCTAAACTTCGAAAAGTCATGAGTAAATCTGTTTTCTTGGCTACAAAGTAATTCTGGCAAAGAAATTCCTCCAGCTTCAAAAATTGCAGTTCAAATTTCAATTGGGGATGAAAGCTATGCACAAAGTACACAGTCCAGCAATAAAGCAGTTGAATTGGTGAAATTTGTTGAAGAATCCTGTCTTTATACAAATGTGACCGAATCAGAAAATAATAAAGAAAAGGGTAATAAAAAATATGATCAAGAGAATATAAATAGTTCTGGTTTATGGCCATGTATTATGCTGTGTGTTAAAAACGGACCTGTGCAACATACAGGAGTTTTTGCTAAAAATGCTGAAGGTATATCATTTTCTATAGATTAAGAAATGCCAAATAGTGAAACTCAACTTTGCAGTTGATTAATTTATTCAAAGACGCAAACCTTGTATTTTGTTTTTGCTGTATACTGTTTTACAAAAGAATAGGAAATGACCAAACTACACAATTTATAGGTGACTACAATAACCGGAGAAAAATGTCAAATGTAATCCAAGATCATGAATGCTCTAGCTGTCGTACTAATTGGTTTATTGATTGGAAAGAATTACTAAAGCGGTTAAATTGATGTTCAACTATTTATAAAACAAATGAAGTTAATATAAGTAAGGAAACGGCATGACTCAAATTACTATTTCAAAGAATTGTAGATGCGATTCTATTTTTAGCATGTGATAAGCTTCCACTTCGAGAAACCTACGAAAGAATGGGAAAGCCTCATAATGGAATTTTTTAAAAGTTTAATTGAATTTCCAAGTAAATACGATTCTGTGCTAATGGATCTATAAACAAAATAATAAATTCCAAAAATAGAACTGTGCATCATTTAGCACATAGATCACAAGAAAAAATTATTGCTTCTTAAGGAAATGAAGTCCTAAACAAAATTCAATAAGATATAAAAGCAGCCAAGTACTATAGTATCCAAATGGATTGCAATCCTGTTATTTCTCATAAGGAACAAACTTCAATAATTATTAGATATGTGAATTTTGAAGCGAAAAGACTAACTATAAATGAGTCATTTATGGAATTAATTGAAATAACTGTACTGACTGGTGAAGGACAAGCAAAGACTCTATTGGAAAGATTAAACGAACCTGAGTTAGATATTATGAATTGTAGGGGGCAAGCATATGACAACGGTAGCAACATGAAAGGAAAATATAAAGGTATACAGTCTAGAATATTTTCTCTAAACCCGCATGCAATTTATGTGCCTTGCGTCTCACATTCCTTTAATTTATTAATTCGCGATGTCGCTTCCAGCAATATGTCTTGTAAAATTTTTTTTTAGATATTGCAACGTTTATATTGCTTCTTTTCTGCATCTGCAAAAAGATGGAAAATTCTACAAAAGCATTTAAACATTACTCTTAAACTCTTAAGTGTCACTTGTTGGGAAGGCAAAATACACTGATGGGAAGAAAAAAAAATCCCAACATCAAGAAAAAATTATTGTACAGTAATGAAATTTTAGGAATACATTTGTCTAGGTAACATATTTAATTGATTAAAGTTTCAAGATCACAGGTAGAGCCATTGGCGAGAAGAGCCATTTCAAATGTGAAATGTTGGTACATTAGTAACCGGAGTAGCCGCCAGAATTTTGAATGCAAGCATGCAAACGTGCATGCAATGTGTCGTACAGGTGTCGGATATCAGTTTGTAAGATGGAGTTCCATGCCTGTTGCACTTGGGCGGTCAATGCAGGGACGGTTAATGCTGGTTGTGGATGACGCTGGAGTTGTCGTCCAATGATGTTCCATACGTGCTCGATTGGAGAAAGATCTGGTGATCTAGCAGGCCAAGGCAACATGTCGACACTCTGTAGAGCATGTTGGGTTACAACAGCGGTATGAGGGCGAGCGTTATCCTGTTGGAAAACACCCCTTGAATGCTGTTCATGAATGGCAGCACAACAGGTTGTATCACTAGACTGACGTACAAATTTGCAGTCAGGGTGCGTGGGATAACCACGAGAGTGCTCCTGCTGTCATACGAAATTGCTCCCCAAACCATAACTCCAGGAGTAGGTCCTGTGTGTCTAGGCTGCAGACAGGTCACTAGCAGGCGTTCACCTGGCCTCCTTCTAACCAACAAACGGCTATCACTGCGACCAAGCCAGAAACGGCTTTCATAAGAAAACACAACAGGTCTTCACTCTGTCCTCCAAAGAGCTCTAGCTTGACACCACTCACGTCGCAAACGGCAGTGGTTTGGAGTCAGTGGAATGCCCTGTACAGGGCATCTGGCTCGGAGCTGTCCTTGAAGTAACCGATTTGTAACAGTTCGTTGTGTCACTGTGGTGCCAACTGCAGCTCGAATTTCAGCTGCAGACGCAGTACGATTAACCACAGCCATACGCCGAATACGACGGTCTTCCCTCTCAGTAGTAAAACGTGGCCGCCCGGAACCTGGTCTTCTTGAGGCAGTATCTTCCCTTGATCACTGCCGCCAATACTCATGCACAGTGGATACATTCCTGCCAAGTCTTTCAGCAATATCGCGAAAGAAAACCCACCTTCTCGTAGCCCTACAACACGACCTCGTTCAAACTCAGTGAGCTGTTGATAATGGCATCTTCGTCTTCTCAGAGGCATTCTTGACTAACATTAACCCACTACGTCAAATCTCAACTGTAAATAACGATCACGAACCTTACAGCGCTTATTTAAAGCAAACCTCATTTGCATGTTCATAGTGTCGCTACTAGCGCCCCACTTACGCGCGTAGCTCGAAATTTAAATCGACGGCATCTTTCAGATGTATAAACAAGCCTACCAAATTTCGTTAATCTAGTACAGCTCCTTCCTAGTGTTGGGATTTTTTTTCCCATCAGTGTAGATTAGGCCAAAAAAGTGTGTACATGGTTTGAACAAACTTGTAATGCCCTAGAAGAATTTACTGATGTAAGTAACGGTAATACAACGATAAGCGAAGCTAAAAGTTCATTAGATGTAATACAAGAAATGCCCTTTATTTTATGTTTAATAGGATGATTTACAATATTGTCCAAAATTAACACTATCAATAAACTATTTCAAACAAAAACAATTGCTCTTGACTCGGCTTTCAATTTAGTGAATCAAATTAAAACTGAAATTCAATATACCGAATCAGCAGAAGACGAAATTATAAAAAAAAAAAAAAAAAAAAAAAAAACTGTAGAGGAATTTAGGAGTTATTTTTTTAACACAGTAATTGATACTGTTATTGCGCATATAGAAGATAGATTTAAAAGAATACCTATTATTTCTGATAAGTCACTGATATAAAATTTTTAGAAAAACATGAGTTAGAGATACATTCCAAAAACTTTGTAAAGTTTTATAACAAAGATGTAGATGAAAACCTAATCCAAGAAATTTGTTTGCTACAGGATTTAATTTTGATTAAAGAGATGTAAATAACCTACAAGACATATTGCAATATATACTAAATAATGACAATAATGAGTGTAAAGATGTATTAACCGTATTAAAATGTATTAACTGTAAAAATTATCTGTAAATGTATTGACTGTATTAAAACTTTTCTTTACACTGCCTGTCACTGTATCAAGTGCTGAGTGCTCTTTTAACAAATTAAAATTAACTAAGAATTATCTTCAGTCAAGTATGTATTCAAAAAGCTTAAATGCACTTGCTATATTAAGCATCGAAAAAGAATTGCAAAAAATTGTAATTTTTCTGAAATAATTGCTGTATTTGCAAAAACAAAATTACACATTACATAAACATGCATTAATAATATGTGCTGGTAGGTTTTTTTATTTCACAAAAAAATTAGTGCCCCAAATGGCTTCCTGCACCTGGGCCCTTTCATTAAGAAGGCTGACCCTGCTGGCAGTAAACTACTTGCAAGTTTCTGGTATGTACATAAATTAGTCCAAACTGAATAGAAGAATAGCTAAGTTTAAAAAAAATCAAGAGAGTATTTTCTCTTCGGTCAGGAAACTACTCAAAAATATGCGTTTCCATTTATTACATACGTACATGCTCACACACAAACATACACACATATATATAGTGTCAATAAACAGTATATTCTCTGCACAAATAAAGAAAATAAAAGCTATAGATGAGTTATATGACATACAAAAATACCCTCCAAATTATAAAATATGTTAATTATAAAACATAAGAAACTACCTAGTGAAAGATTCAGAAGACTTGCAAGCATCATCCTTTCTACCACCTTGAGCAGATTTCCTTTTTTTAGAACTTTTAAATTTCTGGGGGAAAAACAACATTAGTAAGCATATTCAAAGCCTCCTGTCTTTATTTACACAAAATAGATAAATTACAATTACATGCCATTTCAATGTAAATAGGAATTATATTTAAGAGATATTCAGTTAATTAAAGATATCTAAAAATTCAGCATTTTTTTTTTTTTTACTTATAACGATGACTGCAAATATATTAATTATTCTTTAAAAAATTTAAAGTAAGATAAATTATTTGTAAAATAAGTGCACAATGTTAAATACTAAATGCAGCAAAATAAAATAAAACAAGACACAAAATAAATGCAGAACTAGGGAGTGAAGTCTTATTTTAAGTTAAAACTGCTTAAACACTACATTTCTCTTTATCTGATGCATAAATGCACAACTCATTTACAGATAAGGATAACAGTAATTTTAAATTAAATGTCATAGTTTTTTTTTTCCCACATGAAAATGTATTTATATACCATAAGAAATTCACTCTCAAAAAGGAAGATGGTGTTTTTTCATTAGCTTTGCCAAACTTTGAAATGGCTGGGGTGTTTTTTTTTAAATGTTGCTTTTTTGCCAGAATTTAAAAATACAAGAAAGAAAATAAATTATTTCATTTTTTAATGGGACACCTCTCAAATTTAGTTAAAAAAAACCAAACATATTCTTCTTATAAAATATTATAACTTTTAATTATAAAATTATCAGAAACTTCAATCAAAGTCAAGAAATATTTATAGATTCAAAAACATTTAAAAAAAAGTAAACAACAATTTCAGTAATACACCAAAACTCTCATTTTAACAATAATATTTATGTAGGAGGAAAAAAAATTGTTACACCAAATTACTAAGAGAAAAGAATTGCCTTAGTAATAAAATTTGTCTCAGAATTATCAAGATTTGTGTAATCTAATGTCAATGCAAAAGTTCTGTTATCAATGATCCAGGTAACATTAGACAGAAACATTGTTTAGAATTGCAACTCCATACCACCATTCTCATGGTCAAGTATAAATATTTTTTGTTTCTCAAATGTAGCTATAGGTGAGTAAAAGCTAAGAATTTATTAATGGAATTCAGTATAAAATATTACATTATTTATATAAACAAGCCATTTCACATGAACAGAAATTTAAGCTTTAAAGTCAAAATAATTATTTCATTAAAAACCTCAAAGCATGCACCAGATTCTGATAGATTTTGACTATTGAATCATTGTAAAATTCCTTTACATGTAATTTCCTAATATGAATCTTTGTAGTCAAGACTAGAAATGTGAATTAAAAAACATGATATAAATACCAATGTATACTTTAAAATTCTTTTATAAGGGAAAAAAGGACATCAGAAAAGCATTACAAAATCAAGCCATATCAACTTAAAACTTCATTATAATTATAAAACTTCATAAATTTATATCTAAAAGGATATGTTATCCAATATAAAATCGATTCATATTCAGTTCACTTCATCATACAATGCTCATCCTCCCTTTTGTGATAAGAGAAGATGTAAAAATTATGATACTAAGAGTATTCTGCATTCTTCATTTCTTTTATCTAATGAAGTGCTTCTTAGTAAGTCAATTATTATTTCTGTAAATGTAAAGCTTCAAAAAGACATCAATATTATGCGTTCATAACTTAAAAAGTAAAAGGTTAGACTACTGCACTCTCGATTTCACAACCATTATGTATTTTCTAAAATATCTTTTAATAAAAGAAAGCCAGTGTCAATCTGATGTATGTACTGCAAAAAAATAATTAAACTTTCTGAAAAATTTTGACTTAACCTGAAATTAAAATATTTCATATAAAACAAAGCATAGATGAAAAGAATCGTAATTATAGATTAACTCAAATTTTAAATTTTAAATTTTCCCAATGAACTATATCCCATTATATGTTTTTTTAATAAGTAAGTAATTATTTCTGTAAATGTAAAGTTTGAAAAAGACATCAATATTATTTGCTCATAATTTAAAAGGCAAAGTGTTAGACGGCTGCACAAACAATTTCAGGGCTATTATACTATATTCTAAAATTTCTTTTACTAAAATTAAGACAGCATCGATCAAAAATATGAAATGAAAAAAATTAATCAAATTTTCTGCCGTAAAGTTGAATTAGCAAGAAATTAAAATATTTCATTCAAACACATCTGAACCTTTTAACCTTTCTGATTTTAATGTTTAAAAAATATTCTTGACATTGATTTAAAAATTAAATATTTCTTGTGTTTTAAATCAGAGAGTAGAACAAAAAAATATTCATCAAAGGAACTGCCTATTACACTCTAGAAGTAAATGATCATTCATTTAAATAATAATTTAAATTCCAACTTAGAAAACAAACTACAGCATACGTATCAAACCTTAACAGATAATGCATTCTGAATATACAATAATATGTCCATTTTAAATGTTAATTACTTTTTATAACTTAATTTGTTTTTCTAAAAAAAAATATATTGTTCTGAAATAAGCACTAATTTTTTTCTCACTAAATCTAATATTTTACATCCATTATTTTAATTTCAGTCAAAAATTTCTAATTTTACAATTCAAAGTTTCATCAGAAACAAAAACAATATCAGCTGTTGTGATTTTTTTAAAAATAACTTTGTTTAAAAAATTTCTAAATATTTTTTAACTACCTTTGAAGAAGATGCAACCAGGTTTGGTTGTTCTGCGGCCATATTCCACTTTTCGATTGCCTTTGAATCACTTGTGGGGTTCCTTATTGGTAAAGATGGCCAATCCTTCTCCGACAAATTCATCTGAAATGAATAAAAAATTTGTATCGTTACACATAACATACAAAATAAAATATTTTATTTTTACAATCTAATTCAGACTTTTAGCACATTACCTTAAAAAATGAAGAAGCTATGTTTGGTTGTCCCTTCAGGAAATTGTTTTTTTCAATACTTTTTGGAATAGCACCCCTTTGCTCCTTTTCCCTGCTCATCTAAAATAAGTATCAAAATAAATTCCCTATAAAAACATAGGTGAAATGTCTCATAATAATAAACTAACTGAAATTTCAAAATTTAATCTTTCCCATTAAACTAAACTATATTATCAGCGTTTTTAATCAGTAAAACAATATTTCTGTAAGCATAAAGCTTGAAAAAGGCATCAATATTATTTGTTTATAATTTAAAAAGTAAAGGGTTAGACTATTGCAAAATAAATTTCAGGGTTGTTATACTATATTCTAAAATTTCTTTTACTAAAAGTAAGACAATACCTCTAAGAAATATGAAATGAAAAAAATTAATCAAACTTTCTGAAGTCAGTTGAATTAACAAGAAATTAAAATATTTCATAAAAAAATCAGCACCTTTTAACCCTTTTGATTTAAATGCTTAAAAATATATTTTTGACATTTATTTATAAAATTAAACATTTCTTGCGTTTTAAAAGAGAGAATAGAAGAGAAAGAAATATTCATCAAAGGAACTGCTTATGACACTGTAAAAGAAAATGACCCCTCATTTAAATAATAATTTAAATTTCTATTACAAAAACAAACAACAGCATATGTATGAAACCTTAATAGGTAATGCATTCTTAACATACAATAATATATATATATATATATATATATATATATATATATATATATATTAGATGTAAATTACTTTTTCTGAATTCATTTGATTTTTTGAAAAATATTTTGATAAAAAAGAAAAAAAATTTATCTCACCAAAGAAAACATTTTAAATTATTTATTTATATTTGAAAAGAAAAATCCAAATATTAAAGTTTTATCAGAAATTGAATGATTTCATCTGTTTTGTTGAAAAATAACTTTGTTGAAAAATTATTAAAATATTTTTTAACTACCTTTGAAGAAGATGCAACCAGGTTTGGTTGTTCTGCGGCCATATTCCACTTTTCGATTGCCTTTGAATCACTTGTGGGTATCCTTATTGGTAAAAATGGCCAATCCTTCTCCGACAAATTCACCTGAAATAAATAAAAAATTTATATTGTTACACACAATATACAAAATGAAATATTTTATTTTTACAATCTAATTCAGACTTTTAGCACATTACCTTAAAAAATGAAGAAGCTATATTTGGTTGTCAATTCAGTAAATTGTTTTTTTTAATACTTTTACTTATAGCACCCCATTGCTCATTCTTCCTTTTGGTCTTAAATAAGTATTAAAATAAATTCACTATACCAACATAGCTGAAATTTATCATAATAATAAATTAACTGAAATTTTTTGCGTGAAATATGTTATTTTTACACAAAAATTAAAAAATCAAGATTTTAACTCTCTTGTTTAACCAAATTATTAAATTTGTTTTCTTTAAGTATATATATATATATATATATATATATATATATATACCTTTAAATTAGAAAACTGCATTTCGATTGTCCTCCTGATAAATCAATGCTTTCAATTTGTTCAAGTACATCATTGCTCTTTTTCCGTGGTTTTTCAAATGAGAATTGCAAATATTTCATAATTTATATTTTGTGAAATATTTTATTTTTTTACAACTACACCCAAATTTAAAAATTCATTATTTCCTGTTGAACTAAATTATAATACAACTTTTCTTTATAAAAAAAGTAATCATAGTTGCAAACAATAATAAAAAAAAATTAATTACCTCAAAAAAGGAAGCACTTGATTGTCCTTTGGACAAGTCAGGTTTTTCGACTGCTATCAAATCATTTTGTGAAATCCTTTTTGAAATGGCATTCTTTTCTTTGCTTTCCATATTTACCTAAGTTGAGATATTGAAATGAAATAATTAGATTTTAATATTGTAATTTGGTTGAAGATATTATATTAAGGCAAAAATGATCATAATAAAATTTAATATTCTTATAAAGCGAAAAAAATTTCCCTGACAATATAAAAATCTTACAGAACAAAAACCCATCTGCTTTTTCAAACTATAATTCTAAATTGAATATTGAACAAAAAACTTTAATTGATAATGTCCATCCCTCATTTCTTTTTTGGGGGGATGAAGATTTTTGAAAATATTTTTAGCATTTTCTTTTCAAATCTTCACACACATGAGTTAAAATTTCAAAATGACTGACATCTGTTTTCATGATAGATGCAAGTAAAGTCATTGCCAAAATTATGAAACAAAAGTAAAATTTTTAAAACCAAAAATCACCCACAGAAATATTAATAATGCATCCAAACTGATAAGTTTCCTGAGCAATGATAAATTATAATTCATTTTTTAGAAATGAAATATTCATCATTGATTTATTGCAATTTTCAGTATATCTGTCAACATTTTTCATAATTAATTTTGATTTACAGATTATTCAACTTAATTATGTTCATGTTCCTTATGAGATACATAAAAAATTACCATGAAATGTTAATTTCCTATAATGACAGGAATTTTAAAAATGTGAAATTAGTGATAAAGCTGCTCTTTTTCCCATTTTAATAGAGCAACCAAAAATTAAGAGTTTTGAAAAGTGGCATAATTGCACAATGGGAAGAATTATAAAAAAATCCTCAGGACTCTCAGATGTAAACAAAGAATATAGATCCCTTTTAAGCACAGCTTTGAGACTCAGAGCTATGAAAAGAATTACTATAACTCATTTAACAATGTTTGAGAGAATATTTTTTGAATGGAATATTGGAAAATTAATATTCAGTTTGTTGGACTCTGAACATTATTATTAGATAATAAGACTATATGGTTTGCTATTTAGCACAAGCTATATGAGTTTGATCCCAGTACTTTGCTATCTACAAAACTGAAAATAGAAATGATAAAATGAATTCCTGTTCCAAGAATTGAGAAACCAGGTTGGCAAATACAACACAAAACAAAAAAATTTAAAAAGCTGTTAAAAATAAAATAATATTGAAGTCATGGAAATTTCCACATCACATGTGCAGAATTTAAGATGTTAAGATATTCATATAACTTTTAATACAAACTTAAAATCTTTATTGACACTTACTGAGAAAACTATAAATTTTATTTCTCGTGATGACAGAAAAACTCTCTTCTTAAAAGGTTTCATAAATCTTCAAATACAGTTTGTTCTGTATTCCCTAAAGTATGTTCTTAACTTCAAATATAACTTGCAAGTTTAAGATATAATTTACATTAGAGGAATTTTTATTGAAAAATAATATACATATAAAAATTAATTTATGTCTTGCATAAAAAATTTGATATGCTGCATTTTAACATTAAAATTTACAGCAAATATTATCTTCATGTCACCAATATAGTAATAAAAAAAACTGTTGAAGAAAAAGTGAGGTACATTCATATAAATGTTTACTTAATTTTGCTCAAATATGGTCATCATTTAGAGCATTTTAGTTTAGACAGTAAAACTGTGTGCAAAATCATCCCTTTCGATTCTACAGACAGTTATATGAATATATTGATATAAAGCAATTATGAAGCAGGTAGCTAAAAGGAAATTTTATAATTTTTACTGCTAAATAAAAATTAACAACAAAGCTTGCATTGCTTATTTTTTTCTCTCTTTATTAATTTTAAATAAAATTAATGTAATGTAAAAATTTATGTTTTTATATCTCAATGTTTTTATGGATATTTCAACTCCGAAAAGTCATATAAAACCTTTTAATCCATTTCTGAATCTATAACGATAGCACAAGTACAGAAATTGAAATGGTTTTAAGCTATCAAACAAGAATGCTAATGTTTATTAAACCAAAACTGCATACTTGAAATTTTTAAATAAATAAATCAATAAAAAATCAGAAATAGAGACATAAACATTCAAAATGTACCAAGCTTTGAGTAATAATCCTCTTATAACTGATTAAATGACAACAAAAAAACTCTCACATATAACTGCCGATTTGTAAAGAGAAAATTGCAATTTTTTTGCAATAAATGAAAAATTATACTTCCAACTTTGCGATAATTCGTTACTTTAAAAAAAAGCAAGACATATAGTAAATTGAATCAGTTGTATAAAGTATTGCCCAATCTCAATGAAATTCTAAATTATTTTATTAAATCTCAATTCAGTTACCTATTTCAGATTATATCTTGCCTTTTGTTTACAGTATATGGGAAAGACATCTCTTAATTACTAATTTTGATCGCTTGGCAAAGCAATCTCAATATAAAGAAAAAAAATCCCTCAAATTGCTAAAAAAAAACAAAAAAAAATATTAAAAGTCAAAATTCAAATAATATACGTAGGAATATGAGCCTTCTCATTAGAAATGAATACATTATTGTTCGATTTGAAAACATGATTCATTATGAGGCAAATCATCAACAAGTAATATTTTAATGGTAAAATAGATTTTAAAAAAAGCAGAAATAAAAGAATGGTGCAATTAATAATCTTACTAATTGAATACATGAAATAGCAATACCCACTTTTACTTAATGACTTCTTTCGGTATTAACAATTCGACGATTAAAATCGCCTGTTAAGTTCGTGCAATCCTATTAGTAATTTCAATGGCAATTAACAATGGAAACAATATGTCAGAAAATACAAGAAAGAAATTTCAATTTATATAATTATATTTCATACCTTTTAAAACAAGAAAAATACTGTTTTCTAGAGTGGAAAAAAGATACTTTAAGGAAAATTGCAGGATTGCGACCGACTATAATGTTAAGGTATCGTTGCCAAAATTTAAATTTCTTCTTTGGCGATTACTTACCAACTGTGGTGAGCCTAGTAAAATACGAGATGGATATTTGGCACTCTCTTTAATATTTCATTCAGGGTTGGCCATATTAGTGAAAATTCGATAACGTACAGTTAAGATTCCCGCGAAATGTATTTACATAAAGCTGCTTCCTATGAGAAGTGAAATGAAATTAGAGAAACGATAGTGGCTTAAAATTAAATAGATAATTCTCAAGGCAAAAATCTTATTTTGTTTTAACGTAACATTGAAAATTCTGATGCATTAATTTTGAGGTCTTTATTGTTTCCTTTTAAAAATTGTATTTGATAGTAACCCTTTTGATTCAGAATTGTAATTAAAATGAAAAATCCTTGAGATGGCCCTTTTTAACTAATTAATTCAATATGGAATGATACTATGAGGAAATTTTTAATTTTTGATTATTGAATAATATTTTAGATTTTCATGAACCCTTCTATCAAAAGATTTATTTTCGCTATAAATGATTGCAAACTATATTTCTTGTAATTTTATTGTAATAGAATGGACTCTGTTCTTTTATTCACAAAATAAATTATAATTGATTCAACTTACTTCGATAGTACCGGATTCTGCATTAGACTCTTAGACTTCGTTCATCTTTGCAGAACACGAATCCAGATATAATGGACTCGTATAGAATTATGTTCCACATTGTATTCACTTATTTCATAGGAATTCAAGTTTGGCGAATTTCAATTAATTAGCCATCTGCTTGTCCTGAGATCCTGATTCAAAACTTGGAAGGATTTTTTTGCCTAAAATTGCATTCCACTTTAGAAATTTTTAATGAATAATTTTACAAATTATGATTAATTATTCATCACACATATAAGATAGATATCCTCATTTTGTTCACTTTAAATCTGGGAATTCGAATTCTTTTATTTCGGTTCAAGAACGACTCTCGTTCTGATGTCGCGATCTGAAACCCGAAAGTAATCTTTGCCGAAATTACTTTACACTTCATTATTTTTAAGAATAATTTAATAAATTATTATTAATTATTAAGAATCATTACTGTTTATTTAAGAAGTTAAGATTTAAGAGGAATTTTAAGTTCTCTCCACTTAAAAAAGAAAACAAAAGGAATGGAGCATTTTGCATTTTTTAATATTTGCCACAAGACTCAGTCGAATAAACAAGGAACAAAATTGTTTTCCTTACAATTGTTACACAACACTTATGAATAATAATGAAAAATGTTCATTCAAGCTTTTAAAACACTTATTTTGATTGATTATTTCATTGTTTTTAAGGCTAATGGTGCATTTGACCATGCCTTTAAACCTTTTAGCAAAATGATACTTTTTCCTATGAATTCTTTCAAACATATTTTAATTTCATAAATTTCTCTAAACGTATAAAAATAATTTTTTAAAAATTAAACACTTTTACAAGAAAAAGCATAGTTTAATCATGAAACATTGCTGTAAATACTGAACGAAATAAATAAGAATTATATATATATATATATATAATTGAATCATTAACGAGAGGGGAAATAATATGAAAGTGCCCTCTGTAAAACTGGGGGTTGTAATCTACTATCGCCTTTTTTCATGAAAATAGGATACATATAGTAGATATCGTGAAAATAAATGGCAAAACCTCGAAAGTGAAGGCATTGTTTGTAAACGGCAATGAGTCTTTCATAATGAACTAACAAACCAGGTTTTGCATACCATCGTAGGAGTTTCGGATTTTTTTTTGTTTGTTTTTTTTGTATTTATATCCATTTTGTATTTAAATTTTGTTAGGTGTGTCTTCGATTGTGTACAAAATGCCACTTTAATCGAAACGTCATTTGTTATGGCACCGGGTTATTTTTTTGTTTTTTCCCCCTAATTTTGAGATTCTCATATTATCGTACATACGAAACCTCAATATGTCATAAAACTGTTGGATATTGAGATATAATAATTTCTCATATACACGATTCTTCAAAATTTCATGTATCTAGCAAGTTTCAACTTCAAGGTACCTTCTTCGCACACATGCAAATATTTTAATAAATATTAACGGGAAGAACTAATGAACCATTAATATTAATAATACGATTTTCATAAGGTTAATTCTACTATTTTCAATTGTGATTAGTATTATTGAAAATATAATATTACTTCAAAATTTCTTTAAAATAATATTTTGTGTTTCCTCTACATCAGAATAATGAAATTTCAGATATTACTTCTATACTATTCAGTTTTTCGAAGAAGAAATGTGAGATTTTTGTTTTCTATTGTCCGGTTTTGAGCAGCCTTTCTCTGAATATCTTCTGAAGTTCTCTAACCAGTATTTTTCAATTAATTTTTAATTTTTACAGTTTCTGTTGCATAAGAAGCAGAATTTAACTCCACGGTAAGATTAAATTTTAAAACCTGAACTGCTCAACACTTTTTGAATATTTGACTTAGTAGCACAGTGAAAATTTTCATAGATATCTTCATTCGCCTTTCAATACAATCATTTTAATTGTAAAAATACATATTTAACTACTAGCAGTTAATTTAAAAATTAATTTCTGAATATTAAAATTTAAAAATTAAATACATTTGAAGATTTTAAGATCCTTTTATTTAAGTATTTATCGTCGGCCCAGATATGCATACTGAGTAGTCAAATTATTAAGAAAACATGGCATTATAGGTAGATTGGCCAAAAATTTATGTTGTGTCTCTAAATGGAGAGATAGCTGTTAAAAAAAGGTTGTATGAAAAGTGAAGCATCAATAGCACTGTGTTGTTTCAGAAGAAACGGGCAAAAAAATTGAATTGAATTGAATTTTAACTTGGATAACTGCAGACGTTGGAACTACGATATTTAAAAAAGCTGCACTTGTAATGCGTTTGTGAGTACCAATGATGTACCAACATTTTATAGAATCCTCATCAAGAATAATCCGTGCAGTAAAACGGAAAAAAGAAGTTTCACATTATATTGAAGAAATGGTCATAATAATTTGGCCATTCAGTTATTTATATTCATTTTAACGTTTAAATTCCGATTAATCTTCAAGTACCATGTGCATGAACATTTCTTTTGGCTTAAAAAAATGTATTACATATTAACTGAAAATATTTGCAAAATTTAAACTGAAATATTTTTTTTAAATAATACTTTCTCCCCGCTAATACTTACAAGCTGTTTTAGATGAACATCTTCATTCAATGATTTATGAAAAATCAAGAACACCACTTTAATGCTAGAATGAACTGTGAATTTTGCATCAAGAATAAGAAAACGAATTTACAGCAGCGCATAAGGCAACATGTTTTTCATACGAATGTGACGTCATGTAATTTTACTTCTGTAACAAAGTTTATAAATACAACTATGAATATGAGAAACTATTAAAATAACACTGTAAAATTTATAGCATAATTCGAAAGTTAGGTGACATTTAAAAAATACTTTGTTAAGGGAATCAGGAATAAGAAGCTGTGCATGAAGTGATAAGCTCACAATAAAAAAAGCTCTGATATACTTATAGAATCAAATGTTTCTGTAATAAATCAAACTACTACTATTATATTGTACTAATTAAACACATTATTATAGAAAATTAATCATTATATTGCTCATCTAATAACTAAATTGTTATGTAAAAGAAAAAAGAATACAATAATATAATACACTAAATGTTTTAGAAATGCGGATAAAAGAAATAACTAAGCGAAGTAAATAATAAGTATATATGTATTCAGCAACAAAATAATTTTAAATTTTCTAAACAATTTACAAGGTTTACTTAATGATTTCATATTGCCCTCCAAAAATGATAGAATGAGGTAAGATATTTGAGGCACCTAAGACATTCGAAGAAAGAAAAACGGTTTCACATGAATTTTATCCCCCGCTGAGCAATTAAATTTTAGATGGCCGCTTTCCACATTCTGCTTTGCATCTCATTTCATTCTCTACCAAATATTTAAGAATTGCATGTAAATATATAAAATTTCCCAAAATTGAAAAAAGTACGCGACAAATTGTTTAAATAAATGTTGCAAAATAATTAGCGGGAGAGCGGCAAAATCTGGCTAAACCTTTTATTCATTAAAAGTTTTTTAAAACATTGCTCCAAGATGCACATTTACACATTTTAAAATATATTTATATTAATTTTGCAAGTTCTAGATTAAAAGATTTTTGGTACTCTAGTCGCATCTAGAGTACCAAAACATTCAGAGATGCACACATATTCAACTTTATTATTAGTAGAGATGTTATTTTAATTGAAATTCAGGTTATTTTGCTTCCTTTCGGGTGCTTTCATTTTTCGAAGATAACATAACAAAGTCAATAATAAAACTTTATTTCGTGAAAATAACAACGAGTTTAATTTCTTGGGTAAATAATGGAATTCTTTGAGGCATATCCTTTGATGAATTTTTAAATAAATCCAATAAACGCAAGTAAATATTTAAGTATTAATTAATTTTGGAAAAATCTTTTTTAAAATTTAACAATGTAAAAATTTTTTTTGCAAGTCGAAATAATATTTTAAACTATTTTATAATCAACAGTATAGCATATTTCATTTTTTAATTCAAATGTAATCCTGCACCATGTTTAGGTCGAGATAAATATACAAATTTCATTTCTTTGTTTTTATGTAATCACAAAAATACTTTAGAAATTATTAAAATATTCTCAATGAAATCAAATCATTAAATGAAAATAGGATGCTTAAGGCTTAGTAAAGAAAAGTCATCTGTTCCTGCATCTTTCATCTCATCATTATATTAATGAAAACAAAATCAACTGGCAGGTATGCTATGTAGAATGCTATGGATAGCGCTAATGTACTTCAGAGTAGCAAAATCATAACTTTAAAAATAATAATGAAAAATATATATGCCACAAACAAACAACAAAATTTTTCCTAGTTATTAATTTACTAATGTAAGACAATTTAAACGAAAATTCAAGCACAGAACTGCAAAAACTTTTAATTGCATTTTTGACCAAAATGTGCAGAAGTATTTCTGTATGGCTGAAAAATATGCAATATTATACATCAGATTGTTAGAAAATGTATATAATATAAAACAGAATAATCTTTTAAAAAAAGGACTATTATATTCATAATCAACCACAATTATATTCCTAAATCCAATACAGTGTAAAAGTTAACTTATACAAAAAATATAAATTATGTATGAAAGTTTCTATAAAGCTGAAGAAAATATAAAAAAGTATGCATAAAATACTTTCTAAAGTGTATAGAATAAAATATAGACAGTTTTTGCAAAAGTGACTATCATACCCATAAATAAATTCAAAAGCAATCGCACCAACTCCTAAACTGCCTAATAAATAATTTCATTAATTATTAAAAGAAATTTATAAAATTGTACTCCAATATTTCTGTATAGCTGAAGAATATCAAAATGTGTACATTGGAGACAGCTTGTAAAATGTATATTAGGTAACAACGATAGTGTTCTTAAAAATGACAATCATATTCATAGAGTGGTTTACTTATAAACTGTAAAACAAAGCAGATTTTAAAAATCACAAGCACCACATTTTTATGCTCATATATTGCTGGTCGCACATACAAATGTCGAGCATTTTCATGTTAGGAAGGCGAAGTCTCAAATTACCAAAGCATATAATTACATTTCAGGTATATCTGATTAATTCCACTGGTTTTTAAAATAAGAGTAAGCATAAAATTATGCCATACCGAAATTTAAATAAAAATATTTGTAAATTTTAAAATAACAGAAAGTGATTTAATGTTTTCAATGAAAAAAATACAACTATAGCATATAATTATAAACTTTTTGAAGAATATTAAAATTTCTTGAATTAGAAACACTAAATTTGTTAGATCCATTATATAAAAATGCCAGGAAACGAATTAAAAAATAATGCATATGAATACAGTTTAAAATATAGAAATATTCAACTGAAAATTGACAAACATTTTTATCATAACGGAAAAATGATTTTCTCATTGCATTTGTACATGCTGTTTTTTAACAGCAATACATAAAATGATATCAGAATTAATGCTCATGCCAAAATATCAGTTCTTTTTTACTAAATTAGGAAGAATAAAAAAACCAGAATTTACCGTTCAGTTATAAAAGCTCAAATTTCTTAACAGCACAAGTCTTCAGCGCTTCCATTTATTCTTTTTATTTGAAAAACCATGCATCGAGTCGGTCAAGTTTTACACCCAAAACTCTAAAAATAAATAAAAGAAAGTGTCACGACTTCAAAAAAAGTGGTTTTACTCAAATAATATAGATAAATTAGAATAACTATCCTATAATTGTCGCTGATGTTTTATTATTTGAAATTTAAGTATGATCAATATATGAAACACAATTGAAGAAAGACAGATTACATTCAAAATTTGATCATTTCCCAAAAACTTTCATTTTTAATGCTCAGCAATCATGAAAGCTATCAACTATATTAAGCCCACACATATACATATAGGTAGGAGAGAATGTTGCTCTTTGAGCTAATTATACCTTTAATTATATCAATCCGGGTGGGCAACTCTTAAGAAAATTTGAAAGTTGTGCTTAGTTCACAGATTATTCAGAAAGGATCTAATTTCGCTGGTTATTGTTTTGAAAAAACGATTTATTGTGGTGAATGAATCTATTTATCTGATTTCGATGTTAAAAAATAAGTAATACGAGCATTACGTTTAACCTTATAGACTTTTTTTAAATACTGTTCATAAAAAATACTTATGTACGCATACTATAGATAGGATTTATTTCGCGCTAACTCAAATTTTCGTATTCTTATGAAAAAATGAGCTACAGAAGTTTAAAGTAATTAAAATTTCATTATTGACAGTTAACTCACTCATGCTGATAATAGGTGACATTCTATTGACGCTTTAAAAAAATTCTCTTTCGCGCAGGAAGTTAAAACTCACAGTCAAAATGCAACTCTAGACGTAAAAAGAAGAAAAAAATACCTTGTAAGTGTACATTTGATTATGTGCGCCAGTACTTGAAAGGAAAAGTAAAAATACTGTTGGCGCCAGTGGCAACCGACGTCTGCACGAAGTCCGTCAAAGGCCTAGCAACAGCAGTGTAATGAATAATAGTAAAGCGCGAATTAATTTATCGTACTTGATATATTTCTTGGCCCGTAAGTTTGCGAACCGAAACCAAAACTGTCTGTTCTCGTTTCTAAGCCTCATTAAGGATTCACAATCTCAGTGGCTTCCAAAGAGATTATTGTAAACAAGTACTGAATATGTTTTCTTTTTTGTAACTGCATGGTATTCTGGTATAAAGATAAACTGTTCTGATAGATTTTTTTACAGAGTAATGGTATATTTTAATCGTACAAAATGTGCAATTCCATTTCTGATTCTCAGAGTGTTTTTTATCATTAAGAATTCTTAAAACTGATTCTTTTTAGTACTTACTCAAATTTAAGAGCAATTGCTAGCTATATTTATTTTTCTTTTATTAAGTGTGCATATATGTTAGCAGTTAAAATTAACAACTGAAATATTTTGAACTTAATTTCTGTCTTTATGTGTTAATTTAATCTAAAATATAAATGCACAAAGTTGTTTAGAACATAATTTTTTTTTCATTGCTAAAAATATATTTATCTCCTACCTTATTATTACTATTATAATTTTGGAATCTAAAAAAAAGAGATTTAAATAATTTGTGTTCTGCCTATTTTATTAATCTTTTGGTATGTTCAAAAAAGAAGATAGGTGTGTGACGTTTCCTTCATAGTTGTTCTTTTATAGTTCCTTCATTTCTTGTTTCTGCTTTATTTCAATAATTTCGTAGGGAAAATGGCTTTTCTATCTAAATGAAAAAAACAGAAAAACTTGCTGAGGAAAGAGCATTTGAGCATGAAAAGCTTAGGCTCCAAATCTGTCAAACCCTAATAAAATTCTATTCTATTCTATTTGATTTGCAAACAGATTCTTTTTGCACTCACAACAATACTATTTCTAAATCAAACTATAAGCCATCACGACATGTGGAAAATTCGGTTTATTATTGTGGTCATCAAGGATTTATGAAATCGAAATGTCCAAATTGTTTTTCTAAGAGAGACAATGTTCAGGTTAATGCCATACATATGTTTACTGGTTTTACCTCTCTCGTAGCCTTATTTGACATTGATGTATATAAAGCTACAGGAACAGTTTTTGATGACACAGGAGCCAGTCAATCAGTTGGTGGAGAATTGATGTTTAATTTTTTAAAGAAGCGTGGTCAGAAATTCGAAGAAATTGACCTTGCTATCTGCACGGCAGATGGTTAACAATCTTTATCAGTTGTTTAAAAAATTACAATGTCGATCACTGTGCTTGGCCGAACTTTCCGCACTCATTTACATTTTCTGCACCACATGCTAAAGATAATCGTACTCTCCTCAAAGTTGACTTCTTGAGGAAATCAGGAATTGGGATGGACATGAAAAACAATTTATGGTATTTGGGTGATAAACCGAACTGAAAAATATATTTTGCTAAAGATATTCCCTTGCCAACAAATAATAGTTCCTTAGAAATAATTAGCAGTTCTTATCCGACGAATTCAATGACAAGTGATGGTTCAGTCCAAAACAATTATGTCACACCTGAGACTAATAATCCTCATTTACAACAAGAAGAAGGTCAAAATCTAGAAACCGATTAATTGCCTTTTTTAATGAAAATCAAGATATTTTTCGACTAAGGGGCATGCCCACTACTTTTGCAAAACACTTTATTAACACAGTTGATCGCTCTCCAGTTGCATTTACACTTTAGAGATTGTCGCCAAAACAGAAAGAGGTCTGAAATAAAGAAATTAACTAACTTTTAGCCAATGATATTATAGAAAAATGCGGATCGCTGTTTGCATCGCCGGTAATTTTAGTCCTCAAGCTTAAGGTAACAATCAGATTGTGCATAAATACTTTAAATTAAATGCTATAACCTAACCTGATAAATATCTATTCCCGGTTATGGATACATTGTAACACGATGCAAGATCCACTGCTTTTATGTCTACCTTCGACTTAAAGACTGAATATCACCAAATTGAAGTCAATCTAACTGATAGAGACAAAACTGCATTTGTATGCCCTATTGGTACGTTTCGGTACAAAAGAATGGCTTTTGGTCTCAGAAACTCCCTGGCAACTTTTCAAAGGCTTATGGTTCGATTCCGAAATGTATTCCCTACAGTGAATATTCTTGTTTATTTAGATGATGTATTTATACTGTCCGAAACTTTTGAATAGCATATTCAAGACTTAAAGTTGGTCTTCGAAAGACTCCGAAAATTTAAGTTAGTTAATTAATGGAGAATAATGTAAATTCCCATGTTTCCATGTGAAATATCTGGGATTATGAATAACTTCTAAAGAAATCGAAGTAGATCGGGATAGTTGCAGCAATACAAAACTTTCCTTGTCCAAGAAAAGTTAAACAGTTACAATCATTTTTACAGACCTGTTCATGGAATCCGAAATTCATCCCGAATTATTCAGACATTGCCAGACCCTTTAGCGATTCGACAGAAAACAATATTGTTTGGAAATAGTGTGAACAAGAGCCACAAGACTTTCTAACTTTATAACAATGGTTGGTAACTCCGCCAGTATTGATGAAACATGTTGGTCCTACGAAGCCTTTTATCATCCAGACGGGAGCAAGTGCATACACTTTCGGTGCAATTCTTCTGCAGGGAAAAAGCTTCGCCAATGAAAGACCAATAGAATATGTCAGTAGACTTGAGTTCTGCTGGAAAGAATTACTCGACAACTTAAAGAGAAGATTTGGCTGTTGTCTGAGTCCTGAATAAATTTCGAGGATCTATTGAGAGTGCAGATATTACAGTAGTGTCTGATTAGTAATCCTTAAATAGGTTAATGACTTCATCGTTATCCACTGGAAGGTTAGCTAGATGTGCACTTCAAATTCAATCTAACAATTTTAAAAATTGATCCTTTTCCAGGCAAATGCAACATTGTGGCTGACATGCTTTCTCGACTTGAATTTCACCTACTACTAGAGATTACTGGACAAGAGTTAACTAGTCACCATTAATTTTCTCACTAGTGCGTTAAATGTTTTTTCTTGCAAATTTCAAAATTTTTATATTATTCCTTTGAGTATTAATGTTTAACAGAAAAGTATTTTGAACTCATATTTATAATTTTTATACGCAAGTGAACTACAGAATGATAACAAGAATATATTTTTGCACTATATCATTTTATATTTTGTTGTTGTTATTGATGATTATTTAGGTTTATATAATATTTTCCCAAATATAATTACTAGTTTTTTTATTCTTCTAATATAAAATGATGAATGGGATTTTTGTATTAGTGAGAAGGTAAAGGAAACTTAGGGATCACTTTTGAAATACATTTAAATATGAACCTCTTATTCATGCACCACTGTAAAGTAGAGTTGTGTGCCAAAGGGCTCAGACACACATCACATCTTGCGGTGAGAGGAAAACTGTAATGATATTTTAATTCCAAAAGTGTTATCTTAATTTAGCACATAGTAGCTTCATACTAAAAAAATTATTTTATTTCCTGATCCCATTCCATTTTTTCTACTTAATTAATTCTATAGAAGCTTTGTAGAAATACTTTTGTCAATGGTTCTCACACACGGCATGAAGGAATAGAAAAATGTCCAGCAGGCACAAAAAGATCCTTGTGTTTCTCTTATCAGAATTGACATGCGTCCCCTATCCCCTCACGAAATTCCTATCAGAATCTTAATAGTATATTAGCACTGTGAAAAAATATTTTCCCTATAAAAATCTCATATTATATAAGATCAGGAATAATTAATTTCTTTCTTCTTGTCTTTCTGTTCTTATAACGCACTGAGAGCGAACGCGCCTTCTCCGCGTCTCTTGTAAATAAATTATGCCTTCCCGGGATGGATTAAAGGAAACTTAAAAATGCAAAGTATCTTCACTGTCTTCTAAATTGCCATTTGCCTTTTGGTTATCATGTGGAGCGCATAAAAATTCATGAAGGATACCTTTTTGTTTTGTATTGAACGGCTAGTAGTTTTATATATTAAATAGATATCAAAGTGATACCCCTCTTGCCTTTTCCAAAATATGTTCGGGTACTCTAGAGCATCATAGAACCGGTGCGTGTCAGCGATTCTGGAGAGTGTGCCGTTGTGTGCTCGCAGCACTATGTCTAGAGCTGTGTTCTTGTTGCCTGCAATCACGATTGCTATTTCGTAACTCGTTGGGGTGTTGTAGCATCGCTCATGTTGTCCGCGCGGCACCCGGTTAAGGTGGACTACTACCTTACAGCTTTCATTGGATATATTCTTAAAGGCCGTTTTAAATTCTCTGACTAATGCTTTATTGTTGTGAAGTACTCGCCGAATTTTCGAGACCATCTCTCTATCAACCCCTGGAATAAGCCTTGACCTTCGCTCAATTTCGGCTTCTTCGTCACCCATCAAATAAACTCGTAAATACTCTGGTTGTATGTTCGAAGTAGATAATAGAGACCCGATTCTATGATACACTTGGTCTTGAATGGTAAAATCCTGGCATTGCAATCACTCTGTCAGCAATAAAAGAGGTCATATAAAAACATGAATTATATTTTCTAATGTTATTCAAAAAACGCCGTGATTCTGCTGTCTCCTAAGAAAACAACTGTTTTAAAGGCTTTACCGGCTACTCTGTTAAAGGTAAGCAAACTTTTCCATCAGAACAACACATTCCAGCACTTTCGTCCTTCTATTTAAATGCCCTGCAAAATCTGCTCTCTTTACTTATTCTCTCCATTTTGATAAGCTTGTAACTGGCATAGCGAAGAGTTGAATCATACTCAAACGCAGCTAATTAAGAAATACGTATCACAACGTAAACGTTTGACGTCGCTGTGCAGTCCGCTCAGAAATGGCTCGTCGTCGATTTTCTTCCTCTTTAAAAAATTCATTAGCACGTTGCGAAGCCAAATGTTGTGTGTGCTGTAGTCGTCTTAGTTGTGATTGCTCCAGAGTTTATGCAGCACGTTGAGTTGCCAAATATTCGGAGTGCTGTATTTGCATCATTTCTGCATGCTTTGGCGTTTCAGCTGATCTAGATATTATCAGCTGATCTATGTCGTTCCACTTTCTTAATTTCTCTAAATTTTGCTTGAGGATTTAACTCTCTATTTCTAACTATTCTCATAGCCCGAGCTTGATTACTCCTTTTCGAACGATTAAATTTGCGTTTTCCGGGCATTTCGAAAAAGTATTAAATGATAACAAATCAAAAAGATTAAAACTATCTTAAAAACAATGTACTTAAAACTATAAACATATACGAAAAATATATAGCATAAAAATACAGTTTAACAAATTTTACAGTACACAACTAACTTAAAAATAATTTATTTACAATGTGCGTCTGAAATAAAACAAAACAGCAAATCAAGTTCTTATTTCTTTAAAATCAAACCAAATCCATTTTATTTGTTGATCGAGATTGAACTACAACAGTATTATACACATAATTTTTAAACTTTTAATTAAAATGAAAATATAGTTATCAATAATTACAGTGCACTACGCATGCGTGAATTTTCTATGCCAATTTGAGTAATGCAATTGCATGAATTTTTCTTTTATTTCTTTTATTCTATTTTATTTTAATTTAAAAGTACTTCAGATTCAATCCAAAATATCGACATTAATTTATAATGCATAATTTTAAATGCATCAAATACTATGAAAATAAACAGAATCGTTTGAAATAATATTCAAAATTCTAACTTCTTCTTCAGCCTAACCTCATTAGGGCGGAGAAAAAAAATGAATTTTTACTCGTCTGACCGATTTTTGGTGGGAATATTAGTTTTTAATTAATAAAAAATTAACCACTCAATTCACCGGAATAAATAATAGCATATGACTTATTCTATACTATAATCTATTTCTGTATCAAATTTCAACCATTGGGATCAATTCATGTGACATAAAAGTCACATGTCATGTACTTCACATGCAACGCTTCTGTAGATGAGTCTGTCATTAACGTTCTCCACCAAGTATTAAGCGAATTTTTTATTTACATTTGAAGTTATAACTTTCTTTCCTGTTATTATAAATTAAAAAATGAAATACTGGTGTGGTACTAAATAATTGGTGATAAAAAAAACCGTTGTTTAGTATCTAAAAAATCTGTTGAATAAAATTGATTTCATCAATTACTTTGACAATCTTGTCATGCTATGTTTATATTATTTCTAAATGTGTAGAATAATAAATAATTTTTGAGTTATTTTTAATAAGTGTAATCGTTACATATTAAAAAACTCTCTTTAACAAATACCAAAAATATTTATTTTGACTTTACGCCAGCAGCACCGTGCGGCAGTTATTCCAACAACACAAACAAGACAGTGGCGTTGCCATACAGAAAATATATATTTTCAAACCACAGAATTGTTGCCAGATAATACTGAAACATTTAAATGATAAAAAATACACAGAGACAGTATACAAAAAATAGTTATGAGAAAAAATAAAAAGACAATACATAAAAATGCAGATACACACAACAAAGTGATTACATTGAAACATCCATTTGATCATATCTTTTTGAATAATTATCATATGCATTTTATCTATATTTTTTGCAATTTGTAAATAAAACTTATGAAGGTTTAATTTTGTTTGTTTGTTCTTTTTCTACAAATTACTTTGACAATGATTTCTACAAATTAAAATGAAATAACTAAGTTGCATAGATTTAAAAAATGGTATTTATATATTTGAAATTGTGACCATAACTTATTCAATATATGCAAATTTGACTTTCATGTTCTTTCCTCTGACCAAACTGAAAACTTCAATGTCTCAATATTAATAAAAATAATTATATAAGAAAAAATGAAATAATTTTATTAGTAAGCTTTAAATTTAAAAAAGTATATGGGAAAGGAAAGAAACGATATCAAACTAATTAAAAATAGTTATTAATTAATTATGCCAAAAGACATCAATACAATTCTACGAAAAATTGGAGAAAATAATTCAAAATATTAATTTCTTTAAAAAAATGAAAGGATTTTTATAATTATTCAGCTAGCATAACATTCAACTTCAGTGCTTTCATTGAACTAACACAAATACAATTTAACTAAAAAAAAAACTACAAAAACACTACAACTATACTACTAACTTAAAAACATATATTTGCTATACAATCATTTTCACTAAAAAATAGTTAGTCGTCAAATTTTAGCGAAACGGCAGAATGTGGTGCTAACAACAGCAATGGCGTTTCGAATTGTAAGATTTCGATGAACACTGCAGTAAATTAACGGAAATACAGAAAAAAATTCAATAAATGTTGAAAAATGAAAAACGTGCAAAAAAAAAATTTAATTGAAAATAATGAAAGTAGGCAGAAGGAATATGAACAGCAGGGAAAAAAATCAAGAGAAATGAATGGGGAAGATGGAATTACAACAACATAAAAAAGTGATTGAAATGTAAACCCAAGCAAAGCTCAACTGAAAAATTACAAACCTCGCAAAGCATTAAATGGTTGCATATCAAAGCTTAGTCCAGACAGCTAACCTAAAAAAATTTATTTACAGTGCTTACCTGAATTAAAACGAAACAGCAAACCAATTATTCAAAATTAATTCCGTTGAAATTGAAAGAAGTATGAAATTGGAATTTTTATCACTAGACACAAGAGCGCGCGCACACAAAAATAAATTGATTTCAGTCAGTTGACAGTTACAATACAAAGCAATATACAATTTAGTCCATTCCGTACAAAATACAGTAGTCGAAAACCAAAACACACTGCGCACACGTGAATTTTCAACTCCATTCGGCGCGATATAAATATGAGACTTTTCTACGCCAGTTGGGGTAACGTAATACAGATAAGAAATTTTTGCTATCCTTTATTCTGTTTTATTTTAATTTAAAAGTACATCCCAATGAATCCAAAAGCTCGAATAATTAACAACGTTTGATTTTAAATACATCAAACACTAAGAAAATAAACCGAATCGTTTGAAATAATCGGTCTAAATGATGTTAAGCCAAACCTCATTACTGTTTGAAAAAAAAAAAAAAAAAAAAAAAAAAAAAAAACGGGAGCTTTACTTATTTTGGCCTCAGCTTTTTTTAACGAAAGTCAGTTTAATTAATAAAAAATCAACCACTCAATTAATCGGAATAAAAAATAATCTATGTTCTATTCCTGGCTATAATCTATTTCTGTGCTAAATTTCATCCATTTACGTTCAGCCGTTATTGACTAACACCCATCCATCCAAACTTTCGCATTTATAATATTAGTATCGATGAGATTCTGACAGGGATTTACATATCTCGATTTAGGTAACGGAAATGGCATCTTTTAAAAGAATTCGTTTAGCATGAAATGATTTTTATCCCTTCATTCGGATTATGGGGACTTGCAAATTTCAGCAGTTTAATAGAGTTCATGTAGCATTAATTACATTAAAAAAAAAGGTGAAATTGGATCAAGAAATAAGACGACATATTATAATTAATAAGGGTTAAATTAAGATAAAAACTGGTAAAAATAATTAGGATTTAATTTAGATTTTAAGATATTATATTTTTTTACCCCAACGCAAAGCGTGGATGTGTGTCAGAGCCCTACGATACACAACTATACTTTGCAGTGTTGTCCAAGAAAGAGATTAACATTTAAAAGCATATTAAAAGAAATACTTAAATTTCAGTTACTTTTACATTAATATAAAAATTCATTTCAATACGGAAATTAGAATAAACATATAATACTTTTTCGAAAATTTATTTAAATTTAAATAATCAACATCTAAATAATAATAGTTATTAAATGTGCAATCTAAAAATGATTTTCTGCAGACACTCAGCCGAATGTCTATATTTGGTGAGGAATGTGTCCAAGGAATGTTAGTACACTTTGTCCTTTAACGGCAGAACGATAATCAAAATTATCTATTTTGGTATAAAAAGGTGAAATTGTAAAAATTGAGCTCATACAGTAATAAAAAATCAACATAGTTATGATTTTGTATCAAACACTTGAATATGAAAATATTAAACATTAGATTCAGAATACTCTTATTTTAAATGATAATACCGAAACACAAATATTAATATGGAAATACAAGAATACATTTGAAAGTTTAAAAAGAAAAACATTTATCCCACTAGTTAGCCATTTAATATGTGTGTAATTAGACCTTATCTCCTAATTACTAGAAACGGGCGACACTCAATGGCAGAAAAATCAGCAAATCAAGAATGGGAATGTAATTCTTATTCTCTCTTTTCTTCCATTCTGAAATATTCGCTTTCAAAATAGAATACGGGATAAAACATGCACCAGACCCGCTTACACGGCGGTTCTTCCACCGAAAAACTGCCGTATAAGCGGGTCTGGTGCACGTTAAATCCGTTGGGGGTCAAACGTCCTCCAGCTGGTGTGGTGTGAAAGTTTGGAGAGGGGGGTGTCAGCTCAGGTGTCATCCTCGTCATCTCGGTTTAAAATTACTAGTTTCGTTCCAAAAGAACCCTAGTGTTGCTTCTGTTGCTTCAAAACAGGGCGTTAATATAACTAAACTAAACAAACTAAACCTGAATAAAAATTAAAAGAAATAGATATTAATCACTATCTGGTACCCGACGCATTTCTGCCGTCGAAAAAAATAATATTGAGTGCAATCAATCAATAATACGGCAGTGTTTTATAGAAATAGAATGAAATGGCAATGTTTTATCGACAGTATATAAAATACGAAAAAACAAATATGCGTTTTCATATATTATATTTGGGTATTCTTTTAGAATTGTAACACTTGGTGTGCTCTCAGAATGGTAATGAAAGAAATTATTCATTGTGTCTCGTGATTCGTTTAATATTCTTTCACAATTCTAAAATTTAATTTTAGAAAATGTGATTAAAACATTTTTTTAAAATTAATTAAACATAGAATATACATTGAAGTGAAGAGTATAAATGCGCAGTTCGTTTTACAGAGCTTTCATTTGTGTTCAAGTTATTCATGTGAACAGGTTTTTCGTGATTTATGGCGGCACGACGAGAATTAATAGACTTTAAATGTGGAATATTAGTTGGAGCTAGACGCATGGGTCATTCCATTGCGGATATCGTTAGTGAATTCAACATTCCGAGATCCACAGTATCAAGAGTGTTCCGAGAGTATGAAATTTAAGGCATCATATCCCATCATGAACAGCGCAGTGGGCGACCACCTGCACTTAACGACCGAGACCACCGACGTCTGTGTAGAATGGTCAATGTTAATAGACACGCAACACTTCGTCAAATAACTGCAGGAATCAATGTGGGACGTACGAGGGACGTGTCCGATAGGACTGTGCGGCGAAATTTGTCTTCCTTGGGCTATGACAGCAGAAGACCGACTCGAGTGCCTTTACTGACAGGACGACATCGCCTGCAGCGACTCTCCTGGGCTCGTGAGCATATCGACTGGTCCCTAGACCAGTGGAAACCGTGGCGTGGTCAGATGAGTCACGATTTCCATTGTTACGAGCTGATGGTAGAGTTCGAGTGTGGCGCAGACCCCACGAAGCCATGGACCCAAACTGTCAGCAAGGCACTGCTCAAGCTGATGGTGGCTGCATAATGGTGTGGGCTGTTTTTACATGGCATGGACTCGGTCCTCTGGTGCAACTGAACCGATCATTGACTGGAAATGGTTATGTTCAGCTGCTTGCAGATCACTTGCAGCCATTCATGGACTTCACGTACCCACACAACGATGGGATTTTTATGGATGACAATGCGCCATGTCACCGGGCCAGAACTGTTCGCGATTGGTTTGAAGAACATTCCGGACAATTCCAGCGCATGATCTGGCCACCTAGATTGCCCGATATGAATCCCATCGAGCATTTATGGGACATCATCTAAAGGTCCGTTTGTGCCCAAACTCCTGCACCATCCACACTTTCACAATTATGGACGTCTATACAGACAGCATGGCTCAATATTCCTGCAGAGGACTTCCAACGACTTGTGGACTCCATGACACATCGAGTTGTTGCACTTCGCCGGGCAAAAGGAGGACCGACACGATATTAACAGTCATCCCATGACTTTTGTCACTTCAAAAAAAAAAAAAAAAAAAAAAAAAATGTGTGTATATATATATACACACACAATTGAAGGAAAAAAAAATCCCAACACAGGAAGGAGCTGTGTTAGAAAAACGAAATTTGGTAGGCGTGTTTATACATCTGAAAGATGACGTCGATTCAAATTTTGAGCTACGCGCGTAAGTGTGGCGCTAGTAGCGACACTATGAACATGCAAATGAGGTTTGCTTTAAATAAGCGCTGTAAGGTACGTGATCGTTATTTACAGTTGAGATTTGACGTAGTGGGTTAATGTTAGTCGAGGATGCCTCTGAGAAGACGAATAAGCCATTATCAACAGCTCACTCAGTTTGAACGAGGTCGTGTTGTAGGGCTACGAGAAGGTGGATTTTCTTTCCGCGATATTGCTGAAAGACTTGGCAGGAATGTATCCACTGTGCATGAGTATGGGCGGCAGTGGTCAAGGGAAGGTAACTGCCTCAAGAAGACCAGGTTCCGGGCGGGCACGTGATACTACTGAGAGGGAAGACCATCGTATTCGGCGTATGGCTGTGGCTAATCGTACTGCCTCTGCAGCTGAAATTCGAGCTGCAGTTGGCACCACAGTGACACAACGAACTGTTACAAATCGGTTACTTCAAGGACCGCTCCGAGCCAGACGCACTGTGCAGTGCATTCCACTGATTCCAAACCACTGCCGTTTGCGACGTGAGTGGTGTCAAGCTAGAACTCATTTTAGGACGGAGTGGAGATCTGTTGTGTTTTCTGATGAAACCCGGTTCTGCCTTGGTCGCAGTGATAACCGTTTGTTGGTTAGAAGGAGGTCAGGTGAACGCCTGCTAGTGACCTGTCTGCGCCCTAGACACACAGGGCCTATTCCTCGAGTTATGGTTTGGGGAGCAATTTCGTATGACAGCAGGAGCACTCTCGTGGTTATCCCACGCACCCTGACTGCAAATTTGTACATCAGTCTAGTGATATACAACCTGTTGTGCTGCCATTCATGAACAGCATTCAGGGGTGTTTTCCAACAGGATAACGCTCGCCCTCATACCGCTGTTGTAACCCAACATGCTCTACAGAGTGTCGACATGTTGCCTTGGCCTGCTAGATCACCAGATTTTTCTCCAATCGAGCACGTATGGGACATCATTGGACGAAAACTCCAGCGTCATTCACAACCAGCATTAACCGTCCCTGCATTGATCACCCAAGTGCAACAGGCATGGAACTCCATCCCACAAACTGATATCCGACACCTGTACGACACAATGCATGCACGTTTGCATGCTTGCATTCAAAATTCTGGCGGTTACACCGGTTACTAATGTACCAACATTTCACATTTGAAATGGCTTTTCTCGCCAATGGCTCTACCTGTGATCTTGAAACTTTAATCAATTAAATATTTTACCTAGACAAATGTATTCCTAAAATTTCATTACTGTACAATAATTTTTTCTTGGTGTTGGGATTTTTTTCCTCATCAGTGTATATATATATATATACCATAAAATTTTTAATTTAGTGGAAAGATAATTTTTCAAATATTTTTGGTAGTTACTGCGAAAAACGCTAAAATTTAATTAAATTTTAACAGCCCCGGGGTTGGTCTTCCCAAAACTTTCTCGTATAATCTGTAATAAAGTTGTTACTTTTGAGAATGACCTGCATGATATTTGCGTACTATAGCTACAAAATATTAACCTTTGATTTAGCATTCCTACAGAATCTATTGTCTGCTTGGAGTGGTGTTTAAGGATTAATCCTAGGTAAATAGATGCTCTTGAGATTCGAATTTTTTTATTTAATTTTAGATAATCGTGCTATTCCTATAACCACCCCGTAGGTGTAAATAACAAGTTGACCAAGTTTCATTGCAATCGGATGAAGGGAGTAGGAAGGCTTAAGAGACATACAGACAAACATTCATTTTTATTTATATCGATGAAGTTAATCTTATAGTTGAGTCTCAATAAGACTGCTATGATTGAATACATGTTGTGATGGCACCTGTCACAGCAGTATCATCATGAAGAAAACGAAAAAAGTCTTACGACAGGAGACAATACGCCAACTTCAGTTGTGGTTTATGTGAAAAAAGAGGAAATAAAAGGGGTTTTTATTTTAAAAAGTTAAAATTGTTATTCATAATTTTAACTTTTCAGGTAGATAATAAATTCCTAATTTTGAGGCATGAACAATATTAGTAGTTTTCTGAGTTTATGTATTTGGATTAATTATTTCATAATTTATATCTGAGAATATCATCATACTATTACTATTTCATATGGAGCTAAAAATACAGGAGATAATTTTCTACGATTTGAATAATTAAATTCCTCATACATTAAAATATCACCAGTTTTGAATGGAGAATTTATGAATCCAGCATTCTATCTTATTTTATTGTTATGATATTTTATGGCATTATCTTTGGCTGATTTTCCAGCTTCTTCTACTGGTATATAGGATTTATTTTGAGTTAAGGAAAGGGAATAAGGTAAAATGTCAAATAACAAAAATGTAGGAGGAAATTTCGAAGCAAAATGGGATGTTAAATTATATTCATTAATTACTTGTTCTTAAAGAAAATAAAAAAATAAAGGCTACCTACCTTACTAACTCACCAGTCTTCAGCATCTAATGTATCTTAATAATTATTGCCATTTAAATTTTTTGTATTCCAAATATTTAAATGTTATTTTTGTATTGAAATCAGTATTAAATTCTCTTTAAAATAATATACAAGACTTTTTATTTTGTGAAATATAACATTTTCTATAAGCATACAAAGAAAACATGACAATTTTCAAAGTGTCCACAATTTGGTCACCACTACACGTAAAGAATACATAAATATTAAATATAAATGTTTTAGATGCTTCATACAACGACGTTGAATCCTGAATGTGCTTCACCATCCATTAATATATCTTCCTTTTACTATATTTAACAATTGTAATGCTTTACTTGTTGGAATATAAAATTCATTTGTTGACAGAAAAAACACCATTATGATCACAAATGACAAGAAAGGAAATAACCTACTTTTATTTTTGTCTTCTTTATATTTTATGCTTTTATGTAAGTGAAATCCATTGACTTTCTCAGAGGATGCATCTTTGTACGCTGAACAAAATGGTATGGTTTGGTTTTGTGTCTGTATTTTTCATTAGACCATGTTTATGCAAACAGATAACTGATAATGGAATCCAAGCCAGTTCTGTCACAAGAGAGCATGTACCGTGACGGAAGAACATATAACGGTGTACCGGTACAGAGGTATTCTGTAATCCTATAACTTCAAGCTAATGGATGCCTGCAGTGTGTCATTTTAATTTAGGATGGCGCGCCTTTTCGTATTGATCGTCATATCAAGCAATTATTATGACAGAAATTTCTCATATTTACTAGTGATAATCCTTCATTTTCCAATATCATGGCTTCCACATTTGCTAACTTTGATTGTTGGGTTTCCTGAAGGACATTATCTGCTTTCAAAGGCCAGCATCTGTGCTAGAACTAAAATACAGAATTCGGCGACTTGTTCTTAATTTTCAGACAGCATACTCCGATCAACTGGCTGTTGCTTACAATTAAACGATTACAGTTCATTTAAGCACGAAGAGAGATATATTGGACAGTTTTAACGCTAATTTTTGATATTATTAATATTTATAAAGCATATTAAATGACTTTCTGAGCAATATTGCAAAATCAAAAACCGGCGTTTTTTTAAAAAGAATTATTCAATGAATGTCAAGAGCATCATATATATTATTTAAAATTCAAAATTCAACGCCTTCTAGAGTTTCCTCAAGTAAGAAACATTTCTTTTTAATCATGTATATGCTGAAAGGAATGAGCAGTGAGATTTTTCCATGAATAGGAAATGTATAGGAAGAGGAATAAAAATAGTTTAAAAACAAACGTAAGACTTCTTAAGTTAAAATATAAGAATGCGGTTTTCCTTTAACTATTAGATATTAATAATTATCAGGCTTTATATAAAACAATGCTGTTTGACATTAAGAAAAGGAAGGCCTTTTTTTTAAAGAATCATAAGGGGAAAAAATGTTCATATGTATTAATCAGGGTTATTTTTATTAGATAACTTCTAGCTCTTCATGCTCTAACTAGCGAAAAGGAAGAACTAGCTGGTTTTGTAATAAATATAATGATATTTTATTTCATACATTTTGATGCTGTACATTTTCATTGTTTTTCAGAGTTATAAAAAGTTTCTTAATCTGTTTTATACATGCCTGCCAGTCTTGAAGCCCAAAATTATTACTCTGATTGCGTTAGATAGCATCATTTTTATATTTACAGTGGGTAAATGATACAACTGCGATTAGGTTAGTTAAGTTGATTAAAAACTCCTTTAATCTCTTTTTAAATACTTGCATTGCAAGAAAATATAACAAATGTTAACTTAAAACTGTTTTCAGCATTAAAGCAGTGTTTATTCATTATTACTGAAGCAGTGTTTATTTATTATTACTAAAGCAGTGCTTATTTATTTTTACTAAAGCAGTGCTTATATATCATTATTGAAGCAGTGCTTCAACAGTGCAGAATGGAGATGATTCAACACTGAATGGGATTAACAGATTTCATGATACGAATATACTTCCAAGATCCATAAATTGTAAATAAAGTGAATTTAGTAAATATATAGGGTCATCGCTATTACCAGGATTTAAATGAGGAGAAAAAACTTAACGATTTCAATCATACTGAAAGCGATTTTTATAAGAAAAATTAACTAATGATATTACATTTTTATTTTAGAAGTTAAGAAAGTTTATATAATTGGAAATAAAATTTATTTGAAATAAAATAAAATATGATGCCTAAAAACCCACTAACTTAATTTGAGGTATAAGTAACTGTTTCAACATTCCATATTCATGTCATTCAGGACAGGCAGCCTTTCTGCTGTCCGAATTTCACCGACATACCTTTGGGCGAAAAAAATCCTAAACATTTGTCAAATGTTTCTAATACTTTCAGAATGATTTCCCTTTATTTTTATTATTGCAAAATATCTTCTTAACGTTATTTGAAAAGTAGTTTTTCTCTTTTTAACTAAAATCGATGCAAAGTAAACTTTAATTTTCTGAAAAAACAAACCCGCCATATTCACTTATTTAATTTCAGATTAACTGCAATTACGCGAAATCCGTCCCTTTATCGTAAATATATTAACAAATACTAGAAGATACATGTCCATCTAGACTGACTTTTAGCCAACCAGTTATATCTCACTACTGTTTGTCACATTTACTCAAGAAAAATGCAGTACAAATATATGCAAATCGATGGAGTGCACTTAATAATGACATGATCTGTTTCCTTCTAGTGTGGTTTTTCTTATTTGTACTGTTTAGTAACATGCCAATCAGAACTGAACAATAATTTTACTAACAAAAAAAATTATTTACAAATTCATAATGAAATCTCGGCATCAAAATAAGAAAAATATTTCAATGAAATCAAAATTTCATGGGCTTTACTAAGGCTACTCTTTCATATAACAAGCAAAACCATTTTCGCTAATTATGATGATAACCTGCCACTTAGGGGGGAAAAGTAAATAACAATTTTCGTAGAAAATACTATATATTTATACATATATACAATTAAATATACGAGGTGGTTAATATTTCGCTTCAGTAGTGTGTTTATGACTGTATCTTTTTTATTTTCATTCATTCTCAAAGATGTTTTATTCTCCTTATAAAAAATACCAGCAAATTATGTTCGGAATTAGCAATAAAAAAATATGAACTCTCCAAACTTTTTAACTAATTTCCATCACTGATTGAGGGATTGTATTAATAATAATCACCATAAAGTCTGTTCAGAAAGCTATGTCTATCACTTCTAGGTGATTTTAATAACTAAAAAATCATTTTTTGATTATTTTAATGTCTGATAAGAAAAAGAAAAGTCCTTCAAAACCTAATTGTACATGCTTAAAATTAAAAAAATTAAAAATCATTAAAGCATTGCAATTCACAGCAGAAGTGAAAAAAGAAAATGGGTAAATATCTTTGTGAATAATCATATCTACAAATTTCATCGCACTATTATAATCATACAAAGTAATTTAAACGTACCTACACGAAAGTGTAGAATTCTATAGATATTATTTATTTCTATAATAGAAAATATATGCTTAGGGTTCTGGTGTAAGACAATTTAGATAAAAACTCAAACACATGAAAAAGAGCTTTTAATAGTAATTTAGACCAAAAAGTACAAAATGTATATAAATGTTTCAGTTTAGCTGAAGAATATATATACATAAACGAATTCAACAATTGAATTGCAGATAGCTGGGATTAAACAAGTAAAATTTTGATAAAATATTAACCACAAAATATAAGACTGAATATGAAAAATTCTGAAATGCTGAAGAAAATAATAAAGTATACATAAAAAAGTTTGTAAAGCGTATACTACATAGTAACATTGGTTTTTATAAAAATGACAAATATATACATAAATCATTTCCAAAATTAATTGTAGTAACTCAGAAAATATCTAGTAGAAAATTTTCATTATAATCAAAAACAAAATATTGTACGAATCATTTTTTAAATCGCAAACATATATATATATATAAGTATTTGTAAAATATTTCTTAAGATATAAAAAAATTGTAAACTGTAAATCAGGTAACAATGCTAGTTTTGTAAAAATGACTATCATATGGATAAACAAGTTCAGCAAGGAATTTCGGTATTTGAAACATTAAATAGTTAAAATAACATGAAATATAAATGAAAAAGTATAAAATTGTATATGAATACTTCTGTAAATATGAAGGCCATAAAAAGTGCATACTAGAGAAAACATGTATGTATATCAGGTAACAGGGATAGATTTCTTAAAAAAAACTATAAGATTTGCTCAGGTTTAACAATAAACTGGAAAACATGGCAGGTTTTAAATATCACATTTCTAAGTATAAAAATAACAGGTCATACATACAAATGTTTTTTTTTTTTTGGAAAATATTTAACAAAAAACATAAGATTGTATATGAATAATTTACTATAGTTAAACACTATTTCAAAAAGATTCAAGAAAGATAGTTTGCAAAAAATAAATCAAATTACATCGACAGATTTCTTTAAAGTGATTAACATGCCCACTGACTAGTTTAAATAGGAGCTGCAATGCAAGGCAGATTTTAAATATCACAAGAACCACATTTGTATGTACAAAAATTATAGGTCGCACTTACGAATGTTGTACATTTTCAAGTTAGAAATGCGAAGTTTCAAGTTTTCAAATTATATAATTGCATTGCCACAGAATCTAATTACTTCCATTGGCTTTAAAATAAGCTCGTCCATAAAATTATTGTATATAAAAATACTTTAAAATGACTGTTTTTCAATGTTTTTATTTAAATTTAAACACCTTTAACATATAATTATAATCTTTTTGAGAAATATTAAAATTTCTTATTTTAGAAACCCTATACTTGCTACATGCATTACATTTAAAATGGCAGGAAGCACATTTAAATATAATGCATAGACACACAGTTTAAAATGAAAATTACAAATGAATTCAAAATATTCAATTGAAAATTCGCATAATTTTCATCATAACAGGGAAATGAAATTATCATCGCATATGTTGATATTGTTTCCAAACATTAATATATAAGATGATATCAGAATTAATGTGTGTACAAAAAAATAATTTTTTAGTAAATCATGAAGAATAAAGAAACCCGAAATAGGGTAGGTATAGTAGCCGTTCTTGTATAAAAGCTCAAATTTCTTAATAACACAAGTCTTCAGCACTTCCATTCATACTTTCTTTTTGAAAAACTCTTCATCCCATGCATCGAGGCAATCAAGTTTTATGGTCAAAACTCTAAAAATAAAAAAGTCAGAATTAAATTTTCTATAAAAAGTGTTTTTAAACAAATAATATAGAAAGAATAGAATAAGCATAATTGTATAATTGTGGTTACTGTTTTATTACTTAAAATTTAAACATGATAACTATATGAACAGCAATTTAAGAAATACAGATTAAATCCCAAATTTGATGACTTTCATAAAAACTTTCAATTTTAATGCCAAGCAATCACGAAAGCTATCAACTGTATAAAACCCACACACATACATACATTGCTATGGGTGAGTGTTGCTCTTTTGACCAAAAAATAGAGGCATCTCTATTTATATTTATTGACATTTCTCGAAATACAAACAAATAAAACCTCTAAAATATTTAAAACAAAAACTATCAGAATCCCCTTAACAATTAATCTAATAGGCTCTAAATGGTATCCCCTTCCTCAAATGAAAATACAAACATAAAATGAGACTCAAAGGGTAGTACGCCGTATTAATAAAAAAACGTTGAGTAAAAGGTCTTTGAAGAAGATGAATTCTGAATACAACGATCGATTTAAAAAAAAATAATTCGTTAAATAATAGTGTAAAGAATTTCTTTTTAAAGAACATGCTTATGTTCAGGATGAATTTCTTGGAAAACGTTCGAAACTAGTTATATTTTCGAATATTTGCATACAAAAGATGGAAAAAACATCTATGAAACCAAAATACAATAGTTAAGTAACCAATATTTTTCACTGAATTCAACGCAGTGAGTGTAGAAGACGCCAAGTTTCCAGATTTTCTGATATCTGATTGAAATGTCGTTCATTTAACATGCTTTTCATTAGTTATTGCAATATATTCGTCAAGTGAGTGAGATATCATATTCTGCGTACAATTTTAAGGCGGCCGACCAGAGTCGGCCTTCTCTATAAAGTGGACTAAGAAACCATAAGTGCAAAAAACCATTTGCGACCCTAAATTTTTTTTTGTTAAGTTAAAAAAAAAACACTCACAAGCATGAAAATTTACATTGCTGTTGCATGTTTATTTAACGTATGATTTTGTTTGTGCTATTAATTACTTCAGAAAAATTATAATTTTTTACAATTTCTTTCACAATGCTTGGTATAATAAGTGCATTTAAGCATTCTGCTCACATGCTTGAAAGGAAACGATTCTTTAATAACTTTACTGTGTTAAGAGAAAACTTAGAATTATCTATAGTAACTTTTAACATATTTAGAAATAATTCATTATAATCATTACTTAGTATGTATTGCAGTATGTCTTGTACGTTACTTTCATTACTTTTATTTGAAATCAAATCGCCTGCAAACCGATTTCCTTGGTTATGTTCTTATCCCCATCTTTATTATAAAACTTAACGAAGTTTTTGGAACATTTTTCTAATTTATGCTTTTTCAAACGGTTTTATGTTAATAATTACTTTGAAATATTTTTTAAGTATCTTCTATCTGTACAATAAAAATATCAAAAACAGAATTTAAAAAATAACATCTAAATTCCTTCGAATATTCTATCACTTCATCTTTTGCTATTTCAAAATATAATCCTTTTTTTTAATTATTTTGCTGGAAAATATTCAAATTAAGTTTTATCAATTTTGCTTCCTAAAATTCCTTAAGTTTTGTTCCTGACTTTTTGATTCCAGTTTTAATTTTACTGTCTAAATTAAATTAATTAAATCAAAATCAATCTTTTGTGCTTGAAATAATTTATTTATAAGATTAATTTTTGATAATATTGCAAACCATGCAATTAACACAAAATAAATGCATTTCTGCATTAAATTGAATATTTTAGTTTCGTATTCAGCTACTGTCCTACCGTCACAAGAAAAACCCTGACCATGGTTGCCATAAGTAGAAGAGTCTAAGTAAGGAGGGAAGTAGGCATTAAAGCAGACCACAACATTTGGCTAACTAAGCTCGCTTCATTAGGCGAGAAATTCTTTTCGCTTGTGTTTATACTGATGTATTTATATGGCAAACAGAATTAAATTATAGATAAACTAAGAAACTAAATTTTAAAATAATGTCTTGCATAAGAAATCTTTCAACGATATTTCTTCAACTGTTTTCATATTGATTTTTTTAAGATCTTTTAACTGACTATTAAGCAAAAGTCATTGGATAATAACAAAATATTTTGATATTTTCTTGAAGATTCATGTGTCTTTAAGAATGGAAAGCTTACGTTTTAAAACTAAATCCTCCCTCCCTCCGTTTTACACTAGAATTTATGAGTTTTGAATAAGATGAAAACGAATGATCGTTTCAAATAATAAAATAAGGATTAAAAAAAAGTTGATTTGATTTGATGTTTAATTCATAATAAATCTGTTACTGTTTGGTATAGTTAAAAAGTAAAAACACGAAATCCATCAAAAAAATTAAAATAGAAATAAATCAAAAAGAGGCAAAATTAAAGATATTTATTCCTTTCATATTGTTTTAAGAACTGACGAAGTATTTATCGAAATCTTTGTAATAACTCATACGCTTCAAAATTCGTTACCCAGTCCTCCGAAGCTCTTCTAACAGATATATTACATATAGCGTAATATCCACAAATTGTTGAAGAATAAGCATTTCCAAAGAATTTTAATAAATTAAAACATTACTCAAAATTATTTAGCCGGCATCTATTACTATTTGAATATTTAAGTGAAATAAATTTTCTCAAAAATCCTGTTATAATTTAGTTGATCAAACAAATTAACATCATCAGATATTTATAATATTTTTTTAAATTAAATAGCAGTCATTTGTACTTTTTTAAATTCCTTATTGCAAGCATGGACCGAAGTACAAAGCAAAATCGCACTTCTAACCGGCGATTCTTCTAATTATAATAATACTTCTAACCGGTTCTTTTGGCGCCAAGTGAAATACTACCCTTTCCTTCATCGCATAAATGTAATAGAATATCCCGTTTTGAAGCCGACTGATCCCTACTTTTAGGGTTACTAGGGTTTTTCTCCTGACGATAAGACAGTATACTATCGTTATTATCGTCAGTACATTCTTTTATTAATTACAAATTGCGTATACCCTGCTTTAGCCGAATTTATTTTAGCTTCCCAAAGAGTGACAGCTTTCTTCAATTATTATAGCCTCTTATAAATTATGTAAATTGTTCCTTTTCACTTCTTTTGGAAAAAAGTGAACAAAAAAAAAACCGAATTTGGCATTTTTGAGTAAATTAACCAGCTACAAATCTGCGTTTCATCATTTGCCAGTTTTTTGAAGTAATGTATATAGTGGGAAATGATCTAATTTCAGCATTTTTTGCAAAAATTCCATTGTTTTGTACAGAACATACATTTGTTAACACAAAACATTCTAAACTTATAAGTTATGATAATTGGTCTTAAATTTTGATCACTTATATTCACTTAGTCACATTTGTTATTGTCATTTTCAAGTTTATTTTCTGATTTGATCATATTTGTATAAATACACGACTCTTCAACGAATTGAATTTCAAAGTCAACAATTTTATTACAAGATTAAACAAATCTACTCTTGAGCTTACGAAATTTGTTTTTTTTTCCCAACTAAATTTCTTTTTTGATTCCCATGGATATATTACCTTGACAGGAGCATGATTGGATCTAACAATATTAAGCATTTATAGTATGAATTATCAAAATACTACATGCAGTCGAACTTAATAAGTGAAGTAAATGACTGAAAATCTTTTTACCTCATATTTATAATATGTTTCACATAACGGAATATTTTTCAAAAATCGTCAATTTTTTCAGTAAAATTTTTCTCTCTCTTCTTTTAATTCCACTATTATTATTTAGAACATTATTTTGTTTCTTGAAGGGAAACTCTCAATCGCGGGGTCCGGTGCATAGCATATGATGCACTTACCAGATGGCCGGCCCTGGTTTTAGATTCAACACCACGTTATTCGAATTAAAATATGCAATAAAATAAACTGGAAAATTACAATCATAATATTTGAATTTTAAAAAATGTATTTATGTATATCTATTTTTATGGAATTTGTTTACAGATTTCACAAGGAAAAAAATGTAGATGAAATAAAGTAGGCAAGTCAAATTAACTTTTACATTCCATCTGTTTTCAAAACTGCTTTGTAAATATACATTTAAAAATTTGCATGTACAATGAAAAGGTTTGAACAGTAAACGATGAAAAATGTGCATTTTTTTTTTTGAAAAATTTATAAAGGATAAAATTAGAGGCTTATCATATTAGATTCATTGAAAAGACATGCACAGTAAGCTGGCATGGGAATTATTTTTATACAATGATAATTTCTAGTGAATGTGAGAAAGCATAAATAATGGTTCAATTTTTAATTTTAAAAAATTCTAACTAAAAATTTTAAAAGGTACCCCCAAGACTACAGCATCCAAAGCAATAGCGCAACAAGAGTAAATAGAATGCAACGATTTATTTTCATAAACCATAGGTATGATCCGTGACGTTTGTAGCCAGTACCCCAAAGCATGATATTAGTTTTTAGAATTTCACTCATATTTTTCCTTAAGCAAATGGCAATAAAGCATTCAAATTTATCTCTTTCAAGCCTCCAAGTCCACAGTCAGTGGGATCTATACCCTCTTTCAAACCCGGCGCAATGCCACTATTCGAATGTACATTATGTACCAGTTATACAATTTTAGCCTAAAGAATTCTCAATACAAACAGATACCCTCAGAAAATTGTACCCGAAGCATAATTTTGGTTTTTAAGTTTTCACATATTTTTCTTTAAACAAATGACGAAAGCATTAAAATCTCTCTCTTGTAATCTCAGTGTCAGTGGCATCTATACTCTCTTTACACCCTCATTCGATTCAACACCACTATTAGAAAGTACTTTATATGCCAGTTACATAATTCCAACCTAAAGACTTCCCAATACACACAGGTACACCCAGTCAGTTTTAATTATTAAAAAATATCACTTTATTTCATAAGCTAAGGATTTTGCTTGCTAACACTTTTATGATTACGAAATGTATGAAGGGACAATTTCAAATAATTCAGCAATTCAAAAAATATTTGATGGATAGAAATCTAGTATAAATTTATACAGAGCTAGTAAATCACGCTGGAATTCTGATTTGCTTATAAGAAAGGCGGAAGTTTTCCCTTACTTAGAGTTACATATCGTCTATATTCATAACCTTGAACATGCTCGGAAATATTTTGTTTAAATAAAATGGTTTACGGAGAAAGAAAATGACGTCCAGTCATACTCGGTGATTTTTTTCCTTTTTTTTATTAGGAGTAAAAACATTTAGATGCATATGCTCAATGATTAGAAGCAGTAGGCGGTAGAGGCGAAATAATAAATTCATAAATTTTTTCTACCTTAAATATCGTCTGCTTTGAGAATTATTTATTTACGAACGAGTAGAATAACTTATTAAGCATTCATTCCAGTATCAATGCCATGATTAAGGGTCTTTCAAGGTCTGTGATGTCTACGGCAGCTTCTAAGAGAGAGGAAGTAATTTTTTTTTCTCTGCAACTGATCGCAAAATTAGTACTGTGCAGATACAGGCATATTTGGGTGGATGCAGAGCTGGCATTCTTCATGAAGGGGGCCCAGGGGTGTAAAACCATTCAGGGTTCTAAATTTTTGAAAAGTAAGAATAAAAAACACGCAATACATTTACATATTTATTTAATGAGCGATTTAGTTTTTTGTGCTCTATTACTTCAGAAAAATTATAATTTTTTGCAATTTCTTTTTCAATGCTTAATACAGCATGTGCATTTAAACGTTATGCACACATGCTCAACCGAAGAACATTCTTTATTGATTTTAATTTACCAAAAGAACTCTCAGCATTTATTATTCTAACTGGCAATGTAAAGAAAAAAATTTACACAGTTAATACATTTAGAAATAAATCATTATAATTATTAAATATATATTGTAATAATGTTGAGAGTTATTTGCATCCTTTCCCCTCAAAGTCAAATCCCGTGGCAAAATAATTATTTGAATAGGTTTTCATTTACTTCTTTATTACAAAACGTTACGAAGTTTTTGGAACATGTTTTCGGTTCATTTTCATTTCACCAAAGTTTTTATTTCAGTGATTGATTTGAAATACTTTTGAATCTGTTTTTTACCTGTACAATAATAGTATCAGTCACAGAGTTAAAAAAATAACATCTAAATTCCTCAACCGGATTATTTATAATTTCATCTTCTCCTATTTAAAATCAAATGTTTTCTCTCTTTTCTTTTTTTTTCTCGGGAAAATGTGCTGAAAGCTTCAAATTATGTGCTATCGCATTTTCTTCATCTAAAAATGAGTTAAATTTTGTTTTTAAATTTTGGATTTCAGTTTTAATATTAATGACTAAATTGAAAGCCGAATCAAGAGCAATTGTTTTTTCATGAAATAGTTTATTGATAGGGCTAATTTTGGATAATATTGTAAACCATGTTATTAAACACAAAATAAATGCTACTTCTTGAATTGAATCCAATAGATTTTAGCTTCGATTACCACTGCACAATTATTATTTAAATCAATAAATTCTTTTAGGACATTACGAGTTATTTGAAACTGTACATACATTGCTTTAACCTATCTATTCTGGCTTCCCAATGAGTGTTTCACAATGGTTTAAGAGTAATGTTTAAATGCTTTTGTAGAATTTCCTATCTTTTTGTAAATGCAGAAATTAAGCCATATAAAGGTTGCAATATCCCCCAAAAATTACAATATATATAAGATGACCGACCAATCGTCCTCCTTTGGTAGGCTCTGTCCTTCTTCGAGAAGTTTCCTTCCAACTGTCCTCCTTTTCGATATTTTAAAACTAATCTGTTTGTTGTTAAAAGATGCCAAATCGAAATATTACAAGTCTATCTTCATGTGATGATGCAGTTCGAAAAAACATGATTGTAAAACGCATACACAACACATTCTGAGCATATCAAAACTTCACGCAGCCACACTTTTCTCGCACCCCACACTTTTGCGTACTTTACTTTGTTTATATTAATGTGTCTATAATATTATAATTCGAGTTTACATCTGACCCGAATACGAATTTCTTTCTTTCACTGTATAATTATTATACTCAGGTAAGTGCCTTACTAAGTAGAATTTACGTTTTATTTGTTCATTAATATAATTTTATTATATAACTCTGTTTTCAACACAAGTATAAAATACACTGATGGAAAAAAATACCAACACTAGGAAGGAGTTGTGCTAGATAAATGAAATTTGGTAGGCGTGTTTATACATCTAAAAGATGACGTTGATTCAAATTTCGAGCTACGCGCGTAAATGTGGCGCAAGTAGCGACACTATGAACATGCAAATGAGGTTTGCTTTAAATAAGCGCTGTAAGGTTCGTGATCGTTATTTACAGTAGATATTTGACGTAGTGGGTTAATGTTAGTCAAGGATGCCTCTGAGAAGACGAATAAGCCCTTATCAACAGCTCACTGAGTTTGAACGAGGTCGTGTTGTAGGGATACGAGAAGGTGGGTTTTCTTTCCGCGATATTGCTGAGAGACTTGGCAGGAATGTATCCACTGTGCATGAGTATTAGCGGCAGTGGTCAAGGAAAGGTACTGCCTCAAGAAGACCAGATTCCGGGTGGCCACGTGGTACTACTGAGAGGGAAGACCATTGTATTCGGCGTATAGCTGTGGCTAATCGTACTGCTGAAATTGCTGCAGCTGAAATTCGAGCTGCAGTTGGCATCACAGTGACACAACGAACTGTTATAAATCAGTTACTTCAAGGACAGCTCCGAGCCAAACGCCCTGTGCAGTGCATTCCACTGACTCGAAACCACTGCCGTTTGCGATGTGAGTGGTGTCAAGCTAGAGCTCATTTTAGGACGGAGTGGAGATCTGTTGTGTTTTCTGGTGAAAGCCGGTTCTGCCTTGGTCGCAGTGATAGCCGTTTGTTGGTTAGAAGGAGGCCAGGTGAACGCCTGCTAGTGACCTGTCTGCGGCCTAGACACACAGGGCCTACTCCTCGAGTTATGGTTTGGGGAGCAATTTCGTATGACAGCAGGAGCACTCTCGTGGTTATCCCACGCACCCTGACTGCAAATTTGTACGTCAGTCTAGTGATGCAACCTGTTGTGCTGCCATTCATGAACAGCATTCAAGAGGGTGTTTTCCAACAGGATAACGCTCGCCCTCATACCGCTGTTGTAACCCAATATGCTCTACAGAGTGTCGACATGTTGCCTTGGCCTGCTAGATCACCAGATTTTTCTCCAATCGAGCATGTATGGGACATCATTGGACGAAAACTCCAGCGTCATCCACAACCAGCATTAACAGTCCCTAGATTGTCCTCCCAAGTGCAACAGGCATGGAACTCCATCCCACAAACTGATATCCGACACCTGTACGACACAATGCATGCACGTTTACATGCTTGCATTCAAAATTCTGGCGGTTACACCGGTTACTAATGTACCAACATTTCATATTTGAAATGGCTCTTCTCGTTGGCTCTACCTGTGATCTTGAAACTTTAATCAATTAAATATGTTACCTAGACAAATGTATTCCTAAAATTTCATTACTGTACAATAATATTTTCTTGGTGTTGGGTTTTTTTTTCCATCAGCATAATTTAAAATTTTAAATATGGATGTAGTAAAGTTTTAAAGTTTTTGTTATTAAAAATTCAGTTTTATTTATTTATAAAATGCTTACATTGTTCGTGTAGCTCCATATTAAATTTTTTAAAATTTTATTTAAAGGATGAAAAAATCAAAGAATAAGAAGTGCCATTTCAACGATCAGTTAGTCGAAGAAGAAATTTCTATTTCTCGTGTCAAAGAAATATGACGAAACTGCATATCAATGATTGATAACCGATTGCTGTCAAAAGAAAGTAATTGGTCTTGAAATCCTACAGAGAATATATGCTGGAAACCTGAAATTGTCTCAAATCAATAATTTATGTAAAGACGCTGTTATTGCAATAAAATTTACGTGTTCTGTCATTTTCGGTTTCACTTATAAGTTTAAACAGAGTTGTGAAGTTTCAAGCATATTAATTATTTCTATTACTTCATACTGTTTATTTAAAAAATTAAAATGAATTTAAAAAAAGTGAAATTTCATTTATACAACAATACACGGGAAAAAAGCATTGGAATTTTGCATATTAATTAATAAAAAATTTGGGAGATTAAAAACAAAACAATGGCTTTGAAATTCTTTTATAAGTTAGATTCATAAGACATTTGGAATTATTTTTTGTTTATGGAATATTTTGAAGTGTTAGAAATGATGCCGTCTGAAATGATATAGAAAAAATAACTTTTTTAAACAATTTTTCATATAGAATTAAAAAGTCAATTTTTCTATAAGAATTAAGATTAAAAATGTGAAAGCAGTAGGAAAGTATTATTTAAAGTAAAATTCCGTCCTGCCACTTTCCCCTCCCTTTTTTTTAAAAGTGTGTTAACTATGAAACAAAGCAACGTTTTAAAATGCTTGCTGATTGAAATCGGCAAGCGTGACTAAAAGGTTTACAGAAGATGATTTGAACTTGAGAGGTCAGTCCTTTATTCACCCTTCCCCTGAGTTACTAGGCCCTTTACCACCTTTTATGACTCGACTTCCAGGAAAAAACACTGTCTGAAAAAGAGGATCAGTATCTTTAGTTTAAATAGGCAATTACTAAACACACGTGGAGGCTTCAATATTTTCCCACACCACTTTTTCTGATATTTGTAATTTAGTAACTTATTATGCAACCAAAATAATGAAATTCTTTAATTTGACCTGTTTGGTGCCTTTTCTCATCTTAGAGACACTAGGGCATTTGCCTTGCTTATCTTATCGGAAATCTGCTACGGTTTAAGTAATAGATTTAGTAATAGAACTGTAATTCAATTTTAAACGCATTTCAGAGCAATTCATAAACATATTACGTTATCCATTCTTAAAAATCATATATATATATATATATATAAAATTATAAAATTAGTTATCCTTTGAATAGTCCATTATTCGAATGATTCTTAATTATATAGAAGAAATAAATGGTTTCTCTTGAAACAATCTGTGAAATCACATCCATTGAGGGAATGTATTTTGTATGAGAAGAGTTTGCATGATAACATTTTGTTCAAAATATATTAAGCAAGGAAGGTCACAAGATCTCTTTGTCGTATAACAAGTGGAAAATAATCAACTTAAAAAAAGAATTATTATTTTTATTAATATAAAATTGATGATTCTCTGATTAATGTACCATGAAACCTCATGAAAAACACCAGACACTACTTCGTTATTAAAAACCGCAGAAATGAGAGAGAATTATCAAAAATTGTAACTACAAATGTAAGTAAAATAAATCTCAAGTTTCTAAAAGTATGCATATTTTTAATTTGAAATACTAAAAAAAATGTATGTACCAAAAGACATCGAAGGAATCAGTATATCTCCCCCCCCCCTTTTTTTGTACAATACTAATGTAAAATCTAAGAAAGGCTAATATGTTGCAAGTTGAATAAATAAATAAATAAAAAGAATCGCGGTTTCCTTCAAAGTAAAACTGCAAGAGAACAATTCCCGTATTGACTCTCGTGACCTTAGCCGAGACCTTTGAAAGATAAGAATGGGTATCATTTGATCCCCTGAACCTTCTAGGAAAGGAAAGGAAATACCAGGAACATGAAACATTCTTCTCTTGTGTCTTCAGAAAATGCCTCATCTCCTTCACTGAAGCCGCAAAATCCTAACATTTCATTAAATACAAAATGTTAATTATCAAAATAAAAGCATCTTCAAATTGCCAATTTTAAATGTTAAAATAAGTGCAATACAATTATTTTTTAAAAATCTAGCATATTTCTTAATTATGTTTCATATAATTTTTTTACAAATTGTGTATAAGAAAGGTAGAGCAAAACGCGATATTTGTGATTCACAAAACTATATAGTAATTGGAGTTAGAACAACTTAATATATATATTTTTTCTATATTTATAATATACATTATTATTATTATATTATAATTATATTTATAATATATATTATTTCGCTAATATAAATGATAATTATATAAAATTGCAGAAATAATCTCATATTTTAAAGGAAATATATAATTTCAAAATACTCTTCCAAAAACCATAAAAATTTTAAAGATCGTAATTTATACAAATATTTTACTCCCTTTGTGTATTTTGCAATCTAACATATTAATCCAGCAGATGCTAGCATGAAACTCATTCCATTTATGTAATTTCCGAAAAAACATTTTACATTTCCTAAAGATTTCAAATATAGATTTTAAAAATAATTTACAAAAATGATACTATGTTTTGTTTATTCATTAAGAGTGCAACAGTCAAGCCAAGTCTGTTAGGCACATTTATATAACTCTCATAGCACAAAAATATGGTTCACAAAAATTAAAAATATAAAATAAATAATACCACGATTGGTTTTTGTAAATTATTAATAATTCTTTAATAAATCCGTTGAGTTAAATGCGATATTATTTATATTTGTTGTTTCCCTACAGATTACTGAAAACTGAAAGCTACTCTAACCAAAATGATAAATCAATTAATAATTTAATACAGTTGAATTCAATAATACAAAAGGAATAGCACATAAGAAATTACCATCCCACAACGATGCGATTTTATCATTATCAATAAATGATAAATAGAAAGCTTTCTTCAAATATTTACCTACAAAAAGATAGAAAGGTTTTTTTTATAAATGTATCTTATGCATGAAAAGGGTTAAAAGGCTCTAGATGTCAATCGTAATAAAACATAGCAATAAAATATTTAACTGCATCTACTCCTAGCGAATGTTCACTCCTGAGTTCCCAAAGAATTATCTGACCAAAAAACGCATCAATCAATGTCAAAGATCCCATAGAGAACACCCGCAGTCAAAAATAACCCCCGAAGAAAGAGGAGGAAACGGAAGGGTGTCCCCAGCAGGAGGACAATAAACATCAAACCAAATTTTCAACCCCAGACCAGCCATTCTTCCCATCCCCTTAATTGAATCGTAAAAGGGAAAGGGAGAAATCTGTGAATGGACCACGTTATTCATAGAATTACAGAATCATTCGAAACCGCATATCACTGTAATTGGTGCTATTCACAGGAAGCGTTTGTAAGAGTGAAGTAATTGCTTATTTTGTAGTATTTGTGATTTCTTGACTTCAGTGATTTCTTGCTTGACAATATGAGTATCCGATAGAGATAATTCTTGATTGCCCGTGAAGTGACCTTCTTTCGGCATTCATTTTACAGGCCCCATCTGTTTGCAGAATATAGAATTAAAGTAAACATTTTAAGAAATGATACTTTTTAATTTCAATTTTTTTCAGAAAATACTTAAATCCAATGAATTAATTAATTAAGTGGTTGTGAGAAAAAAATCAAGCTTAAAACTTTATCTCAAATAGATAAATTTTCAATCCTACATTACTTAATAAATGAAATATTAATTATAATTAAAAAAGATTATTTATTCTAATTAGTAATTTTTAATTAAAAGTGTGATTAAAATAACAGTTATTTGAAACAAATATTTAAAAATAACAATAGCAAAAATATTTGTTATTAAAAAAATCGTGGATTATGCATCCCTATTCTATTCACATGAAGTGTAAGTGTGACGCGGAAGCGTTGCTGATTATCAAAGATTTCTTGTCTTTCCATTATCCTTGACTATGTTTGAATTTCATAGAGATGATTTTTAATTGCTTGCAAAGAGATCATCGATTGGCATTCATTTTGCAAGTGTCATCTTTTGATAAAAAAAATAGAACTAAAATGGAAAATTTTTAAAAATTGCATTTTTTTATTTCTATTTTTTCAAAAAATACGTTACTCCAATAAATAAATGAAATAAATGACTTTAAAAAAATCAAAATTAAAAATTTAGGTCTAACAGATAAATTCAGTCAATTACATGAAACTTAAATTAATGGATTAAATATTAATTTTAAAAAATAA
>JAPMOQ010023642.1:21889132-21909929 GCA_026543055.1 Argiope trifasciata
TAGTTGTTAATGAGTTATTTTTCAATTTTTTTAAGATGTAGGACGATAATCTATATTTTAGAAGTAATTAATTTCTAAATATAATCTTACAATGTGTTGTAGACAAATTTTTTTAAAGTAAGGATTAAAAAGTGAGGGTGGACAGTAACTGTAACTGTATCTTTAATTTTGGGTTCAAAGGGGGGAGAAAGGAAAACGAAAAGCCGCTTTCTTTGAATGTTTTGATTAAGATTTCGTTTAAAAATTTTTAAAACCCGTTTATTTTTAAGAAAAAATTTTTAATCTAATTTCCTTTTACAAATTTTCCACAATGAGTTACGAAGACAATATCAGAAAGAGAAGACAAGAAAATCGAGAATTATTGAAAAAATTAGGAATTTTTAGTTTGGTAGAGCTTTATTTTTCATTGCATTACGAAACTAATTTTTTAGTAACTTCATTTTTATCTGCTAGAAAAAATTCTAATTAATCACAAATTTTTTCTTAAAGGAATTATATAATTGAGTTGTTAAAATATTTGTTATGTAATATTTGAGTTGTTAAAGTTATGAGGTTTTGTTTTATTTAGTATCTTTAAATGTTATTCAAATCATTTCATAGATGTGTTTGTTAATATACATTAAAATATGATTGTTTCGAACAGTGTAGAGATAGTTTGAGTTAGTTCATAATTAAGTATTCAGCATCACTTTTATTGTAGCCAAGTTTTGTTTTCTATGCATTAACTTCACCAGTAGTAATCTTATAAGTAAGTAAGTACTTCACTAATGTTTATAGTAATAATACAATTTTAAACTATAAACAACTGAATTTCTAAAAGTTTTGTAGACTATTCTAAGAATTCCTCTAATGCTATATCGTTTTGGAAAATATGAAAATTAACGATTAGATTGGACATACAAATTTAAGACCATGGCACCTATTAGACTCAGTTAAGGAATAATCCCTTTAACAGAGTTAGTATTCAAATTGATCCCCTATTTTATAGTCATATAATTCATCTAGAAAGCTGGCATAGATATATTATGTATTGTTGAGCATTTTTTAAAAATATTATTAGTTAACTAATAATGTTTTTGAGTTTTGATTCTGTATTATAAACATTTTAAAGACTAAATTTGTGATGTAAATACAAATAATATTGTGATTTCTTTCAAAATGCATTAAATTAAATAGTTTTTTAAGATGTTAAAGAGATATTTTTTGAAAATAATATGGAAACTTCTGGTTTCTTTCTTACAAAATATGCTGGAATCAGCATTATAACAAAGATAATGGCTGTTAAGATGAAATTATTATTATTTTTTATTTTATTTAACCTAATATTTTGGTAATTTACACTTGCTTGGCCTTTTTTACTTTGTTGCCATCAAAAGCAATTGGATTATATTTCTTTTATAACTTGAGACCTCTTTAGATAATTTATATATGCATTTCACTATGTCTTATATATAATTCTGACTTTTTAGCGTCAAGAACATCAGGCTGTTAAAAGCTCAGATACATCACAATCTCCTGAAAAATATTTGAGGAATATCTCAAAATCATCCAAACCAACATTTAAAGCTTCTGATTTGATTCCCAGAAGAAAATCCAGTCGATTGCTTGGGAAAGTAAGTTTGTTCTTTTATAAGGTTTGGTATGGTTAGGGAATTAGTGGAGAAAACTTGTAACTGTACAGACTTAAAGATTTTAATATAATTTAACAATAATATAGAGCAGAAACTTTAATGTGGTAATAATAAAAGTAAAAAAAAGGAGCATGTATTTAATGACAGAAAGGTTGTTGTATATTATATATTGTACTTATTCATCAGAAATGTGAGCATGAGCAAATAAATGAAATGGAATGAACATAAAAACATTTTTTAAACATAAAAGCTATAAAAAATATGTATATAAAGAAAAATTTACAAAATATATTGTTCTTAAAGAATTGTTTTATTCATACAAAGGTTGTTCATAGTTACTGCAAATTAAATTGTTATTGAACAAATAGTACAAACAATAGTATTTTTTTCCCCCACCATTACAGACGCACATGTTATGGTAAAAAATTTTGCCAATAGATTTTTCTGAAATGTTTAATCTATGAACATTCTCATTTAATGCTCTGACAGTCAACCATCATATATACATTCCATATATCTTAACACTATATCTCCATGACCTTCAAATCTTAGTTGAATTGTTCAATCCATTCATCACTGAGTGCACCAAATATTTTTGGAAAATCAGTAAGGTGGTTATATAAAAAATTCACTTGATGCTCATGTTACAACCATGAAAGTGATGTAGCAAGAGTTGCTGGGCAATTTTTATGTAAATCTGTGCACGTATTTTCAAGAAAGTTCTGGACCATGTATTTAAATACTAGCTGAGCCTTCTTTTTCAAGTTTAATTATTGTCTTGATGAAATGCTCATCTTTAATGGGCTGTTGAATCTGTAGACCATCAAACAAATCAACATTTCAAATGAAGACTAGGAAATGCGAAATAAGATACTTGAAAAATGTTTCTTTCAATTGGTTAAGCTTTCTTTCATTATAACCGGTGATATATGCAGAGGGAAATATAGTGTCCTTTCTTTTGACAAGTAGCTGATGTCAATGTTTTTGGATCTGTAAGATTCAGATCAGATCTTTGAAACCAGTTTGACTGCATCCAAATCTTCAAGCAAGCACATCAGCACAAATGCTGATGCAACAGTGTTTATATACTGACTAACAATATATCCATATTGCTGCCAAGGGGAGAGCAGATCATTTTAGTTCAATAGATGATCTATTGGTGCATGCGACATTGCAACAAATGAGTGATTTTCTTTTGTCTTCATATTTTTCATAGAAACAAATTGAATGATCTTTTAAATTTGCATTGTGAAGGAGGGCACACTTTGAGTTCTATTTTGAGCTATCGATGAATAATTATGATTCAGTTGTCATACAAGGATTAATTTCCTGTCACTAAATTATATATGTTATGTCTTCACATAAATCTGTCATCACTTTGAAAGTATTGCAGATATTCACTTTCTCTTGATTAAAAATATATCTTCTCTTCTCTTTCAAGTAAGTTTTTCTTGTGCACTTTTGATGCTAATAGCTGTTTTTTGGATAGCCCAAAATCTCATGCCAAATTATTCAACTAATGCTGTTCAAATTTCTTGTGAACAGAATCATCTTCAATTAAAAAATTTTTGCAATTACGAATCACTTTGATCTTCATGAGACTTGTTTCTGGTACTTTTGCTGAGGATAATTAAATGATAACTAGTGCTGCGATTTCAGCTGATTGAGGCACTTGGTATTTAGATTATGTTAAACTGAGATACTCTTATTTTACATTTTTTTCTTACATTTGATATATTGTGACGACACTTTTATTATGCAATAAAAGTGAAGAATCGTGTGCTCCTTACTGCACCAAGAATGCCAAGTTGCCAATAAAGATGGCGGAACAACATAAACAAACACTTCTATGAAACAGTTATGGTTACCACTTTATGCATTAAAATTATGATCTTAACTGATAAGTATTAGAATTTTGATTTTAATTTCAAATTTATTTAATCTGTTACTTAGATTTAAATTTTTTTAGCCTTTGGGATCAATATCGCTGCTTATCTTAATTTTGTTGAAGTTTTTCAAACTGACTGTGCTGTTGTGTTGCGTACAGAGCAAATTTTAGACCATGCAATGCCTGTCAGCCTTTGAAGAAGGCCCTGGGCAGAATTTTTAAACTTAATAAAACATCCTACGACTTCACTAGCAACGGGAATTTAATTGCTTCGCTAGCACATTGATCATAGGGACAGTGTGGATAACAGAAACAGTACATACAAACAAATGTCCTTTCCTAATTTCATCAACTCTTAAAAATATATATATATTCCACTCCCCCTTCATCCATTCTGCAGATTCGAAATACCTTTACCCAACATCCATTCTTGCACAATTGCCTACATAAGAAATTATTAATGGAACAAACGGTACAGCAGCAAAATAATTATGAGAACCTTAAAGAATTCCATTGCAGCTGTCTTTTTATGCAAGAACGCAGACGATTTCTTCAATTATGATTTTAGACGATTTTTCAAAGCACATACTGCAATTGAGAACAAATATTTCCTATTCATATGTACATTAAAAAAATAGAATCGTATTTTTTATTAAGTGTTTAAAAAAACTTTTATTTACAATAGAGAACAAAATTAAAATTCTTTATCGACATTTTTTATTTAACATTTTTCATAAAATAGTTGTAGTTTATTTACAACTCAACTATTGTTAAAAGTAGTAAAGAAAACAAAATTAGGGTTGCTAGAAGAGTCTTCCGTTGGGTTGCCCTCTTGGCAAGAAACTTGGGGGCACACTATGCTTCACTTCACCCCATTATGCAAATTAACTAACACTTATATGATCTCTGGGTTCTCTATGAATCATAAGTAACCAAATGGAAATTATCACATGTTCCTTTTGTCCATTTCTATAAACTCTTGATACACTATAGTCACACTTTGCAAATGACCAATGATTTATCTTGATTGTAGTTTTCACATGAAAATAATCTTGCCTGTCAAATATACTGATGTTTGTCTAGGAATGGCAAACACTTATTTATAGAACAATATGAATCAGGATTGTTTAAGCCCTGAAATTCGAAATAGCTGAGGCAAACATGAAGAAAGTTCCAGTTCCTATATAAATAAAAAGTTACCACTGTTACCTTGCATACAAACAAGAACTTGAACTCCTAATTAGAATGTACTTTACTATATCATGACACAAAAAATCTCATTCAATATCTCAAGCATATCTGGTGTAATCTAGAGAAGCAAGCAACTAATGCTGGTCTGCTATCTCTCTTTCTTCTAATTATCTGGCTCTAGTCAGTCAGAGAAGGTTTATGTCAGCCAACATGAGAAGAATAATGGTTCTAATGATCCATATTCAAACCTGTGGAAAGTGGCCACATTCACATAAGGGGTTGAGAGAAAAGTAAGCGTGATGGAAAAGAACTAACAACAATTTTGATATCAAGTCTATTTAACTGTCAAGCAATTCAAAAATCTGACTCATCAGAAATTGTTTCTAATTGCTTCTCTGTATAATACATGTGCATTAAAATAAAATTGTAAGAATATCTTTTAAAAAAATCTATATTTGTTGAATCTAAGAAGCTAAAAAGATTTTAAGAATCACAATATTTGCAATATCTTGTCAACAAATAAATTTGAATATTAAATTAGCTTGAAACACAAATACAATCAATCACAAAAGATATTGTAGTAGAATACATTAAAAAAAAACTTTGTTGAGATTTTTTTTCTTCCTTTTTTGCCAGAAGAGTCAAAGATAGATGATTGTCATACTCACTGTCAGGCAAAAATATTATGAAAAATTATTGAGCTACCCTGCGATCCTTAAGTTGATTTATATATTTTTTGTTTTTGAGCTCATTAAACATTATTGTGTTTATAATGAAAAGGGGTAAAAAAGAAAAAAATAATAATGACATAAAGCTTATAGAAGTAGATTGACTAGATTTAATATATTAAACCTGTATATTTAATATGTTGAGGGAAGTTTTCTAGTGATTTAAAAATAAAAATCAAATGTACAAAGGCATTGTTTAAATTGATGAGACACATTTGCAAACATTTTACTTTATATTTTTATGTATATTTCCAAAGAAATTTGTCAGTTCTTAACAATGAAGCATTATCATTAAGTAAATAACTGAATTCTTTAAACTTAAAAATAACTGAGTTTTTTTATGAGATTGTGGAAACTTCTTACATTGCTCAAAAATACAATTTTCTTTTTATGTAGGTTTTTGTTTTCTAAATATATCTGTCTTCAAATGGTCAAAAGATTTGTATGAAAATATTTACTTTTATATACTGTTGCAACATTTATCAAATATTTGTAGAAAAATAGAAGCTGGCTGTTTTTTTTTTTGGCACCCAAAGTAATTTATATATATATATATATATATTGGAAATGTATTTGTGTATGTTTGAAAAATGTTAGCTTCATCAAGATTATAGGAATTATATGGTTGATTAAACTAAAAAATTATTGTAAAATTATGAAAAATACATCATAATTCTTATCAAGATGTATGACTTCATAATTTTAAATGATACTGTAATTCAGGAACCTCGATATTTTTCTGAAGACATTCATTTTGATGACGAGGAGGATATTGATTTTTCTCCAAAAGTCAAACCCAAATATCAACCACCGAAGGAAAGAATTAAAAGAGAAAATGTTTTTGGTGCTATAGATGGTGTGCCAGTAGGAACACTATTTTCTACTCGAATGGAGGCATCTCATGCAGGAATACACAGGTAATACTGTTTTTTTTTCTCTCTCTCTCTAACTTAGAAACATTCTTGATTATGAAATGAATTTGTAATCTTTGATTTCATTATTAGGAGTTTTGCTCTTTCAGAGAAATTGGTTGTTATTGTTCATTAGTTGGAAGTAATGGAGGAATAAATTAATGAAAATTGCACGAATTGTTTTTATTGACATTGGGGATGTTTGTGGCAAAGTACAACTTTTTAAATTAGATAGGTTTTAACTAATGAAAATAAAAATCGAAAGTAATGCAATTTTATTGTATTTCAAAGGTGAAGGGGAAGCCACAAATCTGTAAAATAAATAATATATGTAAAATGAGTAAAATCTAAAATATTCAATTTTTAAATGATTTTTTTAAGCCATTACATGATAATGCTTTCCAGCATCAACCTTTATGGATGGCAAAAGTGAGCAGAGAAAAAAGGCAGAATTTGCAAGAAAATTTGTTTAAAAACCTGGCAATAGATATGATGAAATGATACTTTTTTTTTCTTCTTTCAAATACAGAATGTATTTAAATATTTCACTTGAAATTAAAGAAGCATAATTTTAAAACAGAAATACTTTATTTTATTTTTAAAAAAATATTGATTCTTTTTTAAAGTTAAATCGGTGAGTTACATTTCTAAAAGTTCAGCTTTCTGAAAGATCAGATTTACTCATATTTGGAGTTTATGAGTGGTTAGAAAGGATTTTCTTATTTTAGAATTATGTGAATTTTTTTTTGAATACACTATTAAATAAATACCTCTATATCCAACATTTTACTTCATTTTCTCTTTTGTATTTAAAGATTCTAGAATTGCATGTTTTATTTACTCTACATTTTAGCAAAGTGCTAATATTTTTAAAGAAATGGTGGCAAATAATTTTTAGAAATCCTTACCTCTTCATTTAGGAATTCAGGCCCTTATTTATTTAAGTATAAGGGCTGTAAAAGTAGGAACAGGGGAGAAAAATGATGGATATAACAGATAGGCTATGAACTAATTTATATTTATAATAGATAGATTGTGAACTGATTTACTTTAATAAGAAATAAAAACTGGTAGAGATGTGTGCATGCAAGTAAAGAAGCAGTATAACTAATCAGTGTAACATGATGTGATCAACAGCACTTGTAAAGCTCTAAGTATATCGTGAAGCTGTTAGATTGGTTCTTGCTGCTACAATGACAAGTTTTCAAGATTTAAGTGACTTTGAATAAAGCTTTAAAGTCAGCACACTGTAAATGGGACAAAACATCTTCAAGGTAGTGGTGAAATTCAGTTTTCAAGTATACCAATTTCATGAATGTAATGAGAAAGTTCAATTACCAATAAACATCAAATCTCCAACATCAGTGGGGCTGGAAAAAGGCTTTGAATAAACAGGGCCATCAATGACAACAAGAATCATTAAATGAGGTAGACAAGGAAAACTTCCTCAAATTGCTACAGATTTCAGTCAAGTATACATACTAGTTTATTTTCATGTGGCTGCCAGAGCATCTTCTGATGCCATTAGAATATCCTTACTAAAATTAAAGATGACATAAAAGCGATTATATGCTATGATATTCAATGGATTGTAATCCTAATTTTCCCATAAAGAAAAAACCTCAATTGTTATTAGATAGGTAAATTTTGTAGAGAAAAGATTAACTACAAGAGAAAGATTTATGGGGCTTATTAAAGTAATTTATGTGACCGAAGAAGGGCTATCAAAAAGTCAATTAGAAAGATTAAGTGATCTTGATTGAAATGTTATGAATTGTAGAGGTCAGGCAAACAATAATGGTAACAACATGAAAGGGAAATATAAAAGCATAAGATCTGGAATAATTGCTCAAACCCTTATATAATTTATGTGTTTTGCTTAGTATAACTCTTTTAATTTATTAACTTGTGACATGGCCTCCTACAGTATATATTGTGAAAAAAAAAATGGCATTGCAATGTTTATATTGCTTATTTTCTGTATTGTCAAAAAGATAGAATATTCTAAAAAACATTTAAATCTTTCTCTTAGACCATTATGCAACAATTATTTGGAAACCAAAATAGATTTGATTAAAACGCACAGTTTGAATATGATTGTAATAAATGCTCAAGAAGAATTGGTTATAAGAACCAAATAATACTGGTATCTGAAGCTAAAAATCTATTGGATTCAGTATAAGAAATACTATTTATTTTATATTTAATAGCATGGTTTGCAGTATTTTCCAAAATAAACACTATCAATAAGATTTTTCAATCAAAAATAATAATTGTTCTCGACGTGGCTTTTAATTTAGTTATAAAATTAAAACTGGTACCCAAAATTTAAGAACAAACCGTAACATTTTTAGATGATGCAAAAGTATTAGCATAATTTGAATGTTTCAGATCATTTTTCTGAAAAATGAGTTCGTAAAAGAAAAAAAGATCATATTATGAAATAGAAGGTGAAGTCATTGAAAAAAACCTGGTGTAGGAATTAAGACATTTTTTAAATATTATAATTGATACTTTTATTGTATAAATAGAAGATATATTTAAAAGTATACCAAATATTATTCTTGATTTGAAATTAATTACTAATATAACAACTTTAAAAAACATAAATCATGAAAAATTTCATAGCTTTATTACAAAAATGGATTCAAAAATAATCCAGGAAATTGATTTGCTATGGGATTTGATTTTGAATGGAAAGGATGAAAATAATGTACAAATTTACTGTACATATGAATGTCATACATATTAAATAAATAATCATATGTATATGCATCTCAAATAATTATAATGAGTTATTTTTAATCTATTAACTGTGTTTAAACTTTTATCTTTTATAGCAAGGGCTGAAAACTCTTTCAGCAAATCAACATTGATGAATTATTATTTTCTTTCAAGCATGGAACAAGCAAGAATGCTTAAATGCATTTGCCTTATTAAGCATGAAAATCAAAATATTGCATTTTTTTTCTGAAATAATTTATATATTAGCAAAAACAAAATTGCATATTAAATAAACATGCATTAGTAATATTTGTCGAAGTTTGTAATTTTTTTACTTAACAAAAAATTTAGGTTAGGCCTAAAGGCCCTATATGGTTTCTAGCACCCAGGTTTCTTTACAGAGGAGACCTGTTCTGCATCAATAGTTATCAGCTTGCAAACTGTTCAACAGAGTTATATTGTGTTATAGTTAATATTCAAACTTCAAAACAATGACCATCACTGTCATTGTTTTGAAGGCTGTAATCCCACATCATACCCTTATGATTATGTAAAGCTTTGTGTCTTGCCTAACACACTAACACTGCTTATGGAGTGTTGATGCCTCGAAGCACATTGCCTTGTCTTACAAATCTTGCTTCCAGATTGCTGGATATGTTGATGTGAAGACACTCTCATGAATCTGTGAACTTTACATGCCAACAGGGGACTGTGCTATCTAGTTGAGCCACTGAGTTAATATTGGGTATATGTATTTAGCATAACTTCAGATCTTTAGTATGTCTGAAGATCAAGCGGACAAATAACAGATATATAAACCGCCTGCACTTTCATCTACACCTATTCACATCCATTGTGCATGTACATTTCATTGTTTTTTGCCAATTCCTACATTACAATATAACTCTTCAGGCATTAAGAATTACTATTGAGTGATGCCATAGATGCTCTTTTAACTTTAAATCCTTTCATTATTCCTTTAAATCCACAGACATGAACATTCCTTTAAAACCTTGCAATGTGCTTTCAAAAGAGACCTCCACTACATTGCATTCCTATATATTTATGGATTGCCCTATGAAATTACTTTCATTATACCTTCAAAGATCATTGAAGTCATTGCTGTATTATTTTGAGACACTGAAAACTCATAGGGGTTCAAAATGACAGGTTGGTGTGCCAATTTTTCATTCAATGTATATGAAAAATGATTTCATTTCTGCTTTCAAAATAAATTTTTTGGTCTTTTAGCTTGTATATTTTAATTTATAAAAATAACTTTTTACTGACTTATCAAAAGTAATTATAATTTATTCCTAAAAAAGTGTTTGATTCAAACAAATATATTTATAGACCAATTAATGAGAAATAGTATGGTTTTTGTTTAATGATAAATCATTACTCACCTATGTCAAATCCCATGGATTATTTTTATTCATTTATGAATTTTTCGTTTTATTTTCTGATTTTGTATATCCATTATTATTTTTGCTTTTTTATGTTTATATTGCTTATGTATGAAAATATATCAACTAATTTTTTAAATCTATAAAGGCTAAATTTTGCCTTAAAGTTATTTACCTGTTAGCACTCAATATTTTATTTATATGACAATTACCTTTTACTTATGTGGTTAAATCAATGTATTCCATTATTGTTATTTATTTATGTTGAACAAATTATTTTGAATTATCAAGCTCCGTAGAAAATTTCAGTTGGTGTATATTACTCACTTCATTTTTGAGACTCCCTCCTTTTGTTTGTTTTCTATATAATATTTCAGATACAAAAGCAATCTCATTTTTTTATCTTGCACTATTTTTAAATTTTTAAATATAAATTTATTTTTAAAAAGTTCAAAATTTAAAAAAATTATAGAATCAAATTTAGTTTCATAGATCTTTGTGTTTTAAAAGCAATTTTAACAAAAATTGATTGGAGTGTATATTTTAAATTGCACATTTATATATCAATTTCTGAAAGAAATATAAAATTTATTCAAAAATTGTAAGTGGCAATTCAGAGGCAAATTGTTTTCATGAACTTTAATATTTTCATTCATTATGAAATGTCTCTCCTATTCAAGACCATTTAATTGTATTCCAAAGCAATGAACATAATTATATGTCTAATAAAAAAATCAGATTAAAATATTTTTTAAGAATTTGTATGTATGTAATTTAAAATATATGGACTCTGCAACTGTTGCCTCTTACAATTAAAAGCTATGAATGGATGGAATAAAGAATGATTTAACTTAATGATAATAATAAAAGGTTGTTTTTTTTTTGTTTGTAAATGCAATAATATTTGTAGATGTGTAAACTACTACACTAAATGCAAATAATAATTTTCATAAAATAAAGTTTGAGAGGTTTTAGATGAAATTTGTTAGAATACTTTGAAATACTTTTGCATTTACTTGGGTATTTTATTATATGCTGAACATAAAACTGTAATGTCTTTTATAAATAATTCTGTATATGCCATTTTTTTAAATTAAAAGTGCTTTTTAACTGTTGTGTTAAATTTGAAAAACTGATAGTTTGGAGGAATAATTTTAAGAATGGAGGATTCATGAAAAAGGCAAGTTTTATATTTTTGATTTTTATGAATTTTATAAATGAAATATTTATTTAGGGATATTTTATAGGCCTCCAGTTTCTGGTATTCATGGCAATCCATTAGTTGGCTGTTATTCTCTTGCTCTGTCTGGTGGATATGAAGATGATGTGGACCTAGGAGATAGTTTTATTTACACTGGAGAAGGAGGAAGAGATTTAAGAGGAACTAAAACAAATCCAAAGGTTAAGTTTCATTCTTTAAATTGACTATATAAATGGTATCTCAGAAATCCTTCATGGACACTCAGGAAAAAAACATGATTATAAGCATTTTAAAAACTATTGTTTTTCTATGTAATTATTTAATTTGCTAATAATATTTAAATTTATTTTCAATAATCTGATAAAATTTTGTCTATTTAGTATGAAAATTATAAAGACATTTCTTGAGATTCTAGATTAGAGAAGAAATCTAGAAATATTGCATTTTACCATAACATTTCCCCCCATTTGCTTATTAATATGTACACATTTCTCTTCACTCTATTGCTGCAATTCTGATTTTTTTCCAGCTCAATTTCACTGATGTTTATTATTGTTATCTTCGTAAGTACTTTTCATGATGTTTTGCTTGATGCTGATAAGTTTTAACTAAAAAATGCTGAGTTTTCAATCATTGTTATTTTAAAATTGTACCTTAAATGTTATTGGTTTATTCTGCATTCCTTACTTGTGTTTTTAATAAGTTGTGGCTGAACATAAAAAAAAATGGTAAGGCTTCAAAGGTTTAAATCAATTTTGTATTTGTTTGCAATAATATTTTTAATTGTAATTAATTTTTATTTAATAATAATCCTATTTATTTAATAATTTATATTTATATTCAAATATCAAATTAAAGAAAAAAAGAAAATGGAAAGATTAAGGTGGAAGAAAAATTTTATACCTCGTTTCTCTCTTGAAGGGAAGATAGCTCTTTATTTCAGATAATACTTTGCATGTTTCACAAATTAAAGTATGGGGCGAATGTTCTTTGTTATTACATGTATACATCAATGCGTTTGGGGAATGTTTTTTTGGAGGATATTGGTTTTTACTGCATTTTTTTCTAATTATTAAAAGCTATGCAACAAATGCTATTAGCTTGTTAAAGGATTTAAATATCCCCTGCAAAATTGATGAAATTAGCGAATCATTCATATATTTAAAAAGTTGGGAGTGTAATTAATTTACGGTGTTTATGTACTTGCTATTCTTGAACGGAAATACAATTGTTATAATAGGCTAGTAAAGTGTAACTTGCATTTTTAATGAAATCATTATTTTTAATCAAAAATCTTGAAACAATTCTTTGGATAACATCGGAGCCTGAGCATTAATTTTCAACCCTAGAAGGAAATAGAATCTTTTTAAGGAGCACTAGAATCTAGGTAGGATGAAAATCATTTCCAGCGATAAGAAATGATGAATTCTTTGAAGTTTCAAAAGCATCAATAAATCAGAAATTCAAAGATAGGATTATTTTTTTAATTTAATTAACAATACTTTCTTATTTAGGGTTGCATTATAAAATGTTTTGTTTAAACGAATATGAAAATCCTTCCATAACCAAAATGCATGATGATCTGCTGTATATTCTGGCTGTCATATAACTTATTAAATGCACTTAGATTTTAATCTGTTTGTAATTAATAATTTTATATAGTATTTCATGCAAGATTTCGATAAATAAAAATGAAAATTAAGAAACCGAAATTTTATTACAGAAACCCAGAATATTTGACAGAGTTCTTTCTTGTTATCATTGAGTCAAGAAAACGTTTAATAAAGTTTTCTATTGCTAGTTCACTCTTTGCTATTTGAAAAGTAATATAACATGTATAATTTTAAACATGCGAGTTTGAGAGTTTCATTTTATTCTTAGAAAGCTGGAAAGTATAATTATCAGTATGTTTTTAAATGTTTAAAAATTAATCGGATAATTTTTGCTATAATAATTATTAAGCAAAAATGTGAAACAATGCATCATTCAGAATGATGAATGAAACTTGACATACACAAATGCGAAAGATTAGAAATTTATCGAATAACTTAAATCCCAGAGAATTTTAAAGTTATTTGTTACAAGCTGTAAGAGATTTAAAGTTGCATATATAAAAGGCTTTTGTGTATTTTAATTTCTATATAAAATTGTTTTTTGCTTTAAAAGTATTATACATATGCACTGGGGTGCAAAACTTAAGCAATAGATGGCTTTTTTGTCATAATTTTATGATAAATAAGATGAGATACATGAAATTCAGAAATGAGAGTCAATATTTTGTAATGAACACAATGAATATAGTATAGAATAATAATAAAAAAACGGCTTTATTAAACACATGATTGTGTATTCTAGAGGAAGAACAACAAGAAAATTTCCTTCCCCTTACTGCAGTGATTGTTTCGCATCGTCTGTCTATACTCAACACCAGATTGTCCAACATTTCTTGGGATAATTGTGCTCATTACTCAATCAGCTTGTTCCCTGGAGGAAGTAATCGTGCCGCGAGAAGTCCCCACATATGTTCTTTGGAATTTAAATCGGAATAGAATGCTGGCCAATCCATACTAGTGATATCTTCACTTTTCATCAGTCTTGTGTGGTCATGCATTGTCATCCATAAAAATGAAGGTTCAATAGCACCTCGGAAGATACACATATGGAAGGATCATCACCTTACAATAGCAGCCTCTGGTTACAGAACCTCTGTGTCGAAAACGTGGAGTTCAGCCCGCCCGTTCTGCACAATGCCTTCTTGACGACAGCTCCAGATCTACTGTAGCGGTCTTCCTTGATGTTACTGTGGTGAAACCGTGTCCTGACATCTATCTATATCAGCTGGCGTTGAGAATCTTTTATGGCTCTGAAACGTTCTTATCCATAAAGAGGGCATGATTACATTGATGAGATGTTCAGTTTGAGTGTTCCTTACATCACTCTAAACGGTGTTACCGATGACCAACTTTCAAAGGGATGCAACGTTCAGAACGGCGGATGAATAGGCCACCTGGTCGTGTCTGGTCACAGTAACCGCAAAACATGTCATCTTGTTGCTGAGCACATTTTCTGAGCAGTGGCTCTTGCTGACTGGTATCGGTCTATTTTCGACTGCAGGACGATGTATCGGTCATCCCACTGCAATTGTTTTCCTAGCTCGGCCATCACTAACCTGTTTAACAAATGAACCTATGATGGTTTGGCAGGCTTTCCAAGCACACAAAACGACACTTTTGTTGATTCCGAACTCTTCAGCTTCATTGGTCAAACTGCACCTCTCCTCCAGCTTTCCGACCATTCATCGACTATGAAGTCGTCTAGGTGAACTTTTTCTGCCCATATTTCACGTACTTACACTTGCACCAAATGCCATTAATTGTGCTCTGTTCTTCCTTCTTCAACTGTTTACGCCGCCCATACTGTCCTACCGTCACGAAAAAAATCCTGGCCATGGTTGCCGTAAATAGACGAGCCCAAGTGAGGAGGGAAGTAGGCATTAAAGCAGACCACAAAATTAGACTAACGAAGCGCGCTTCATTAGGCAAGAAATTCTTTTCGCCTGTGTTTATACATATGTATTTATGTGACGAATAAAAAGAAATTGTAGATAAACTTAGAAATTTCTAGTTATTTCAACTTTTAAATAATGTTTTGAATAAGAAAGCCTTTAACGATATTTATTCAATTGCTTTTGTATTGATTTTTTTTAGAACCTAAGGCTGCTGTAAATTGAATAAAAACCTTTGGATAGTAATAAAATATTTTGATATTCTCTGAAGATTCATGGGTTTTTAAAAGTGGAAAGCTTGCGTTTTAAGACTCCCCCCCCCCCCCCGCCCCGTTTTACACTAGAATTTATTAATTTTGAATAAGGTGTCTCAAATATTTACATCTTCAAAACACAATACCCTGCCTTTCGATCAAAATCTTACTAGAGCTTATACATTTTTTCCATCGAAAATTCATCGAATGCCGAATTCTCCTCAGCGACTCTCTTTTCAATTAATTTTTTTCATTAAGGCTGGAAGCAATTTTCCAATAGATGGAACACATTTTTCTTTTATGTAAAAGTCCTGTATAGTTTTTCTTATGATACTTTTATCGAAATCATCAATATTACAGTTTCGAAACGCTGGTCTCAGGAACAAAACACCATAGGTAACTCACGTTACCTATGGTGTTTTGTTCCTGACATTTGGATACACATCACCTTGCTTTGATTTGTTTGTTCATTGTACTGATCGCAATAACACCATTTCTGCAATTTCATGGCTATCTGCTTAAAATTTACATTGTTGCTGATATTTTGCATACTAGTGTATATAAAAACACACATTTATTTAGATAGGATTTGGCATTCCAACTCTAATGCTAATAATAATGTTAATTTATTTCTTCCTTTTATATTTATTATACAGCTACTGTTGTTGCTGCTCTTTCATTTAAAACTAGATCTTAATTGATAATTGTAAAATTTAACATTTATTATAATAATTTGGTATGTGATATAATAATGCAAATTATGGAGAACTTCATTGAATGATCTTTTTGCATTTTCTAATTTGCAATATTATATCTTATAATTTGTATTATGAAATATAATTTTTGGTCTGAGAAAAATAGAATTTTTTTTGATTTAATGTTAGGTGAATGATTTGCACTTCACACATGCACACAAAGTAATGAAATTATTGTAGCACAGAAATTTCTATTGTATTTCATAATTTCAAATTAAATTCTCTACTGTAAATTCGGGAGAGGGGAGGCATTTTCTGGGATGATTCCCAAACTAGTTTCCTTTATAACTAAAGATGAAAATATTTTATCTGGAACAATATTATAAATGTATCAACTGGTAATTAAAAATTGATTTTTTTTAATTGAAAGACTGTGTTACTAAATGAAAACAGCTTTGAAGTTTCTTAATATGTTATTCAACTATTATTGCATTGGTTTCACTTATTTCTTATGTAGAACAAAGAAACTGTTTACTTAACAATCTTTTTAAAATTTTATTTGAGAAATTATGTACTTATTCATTAAATATTTTGTATAAATAAGGGGGGAAGAATGCTATTTAGACTGTTAATGCAATCTCTTGAAATAGTTAACTTTTTTAAGCTAAGAATTTTATGAATACCTGTTGATAATTTATTATTTATATTTAAATCAATATATTGAAATTAAAAATAACATATCCCATATATAAATTATTTTTATGAAAAGCAAATATTTTATGAATGTTTGATGGCTTTATGCAAGTACTCGCTTCATACCTCTTCTCCAAATTATTACATTTTTCACGTATTTCGATTTCACATTGAGTGTTCCAAGTTTCATTTGAAATTCGTTGATTTTTAGCTATTCTAAGTTAGCTTTTTTTTATTAAAAAAAATAGGCATAACATGGCATTGTAAACTAATTACTAAATTTTCACCTTAAATACAATGATGATAAGTATGATCTGTTTTTACCTTCAAGTGTGTTTTCAGTGTTTTTGATTTTTTTCAGTTATCCTTTATTTTGTATTTTACTCTACATTCATCATTTCCTAAGCTGTATCATTTGGTCGCAGTTTTGCTATTTATATTTAAATTCTAGGTAATGATGGTTTTACTAGAAAAAAGATTGCAGTTCTTACATTAATAGATGTAAAGATTGATTTAACTTACTAAATGTGTGTTTCTTTATTGGGTTCCTTAAAGATGCCTTTTCTTCTAATTTTTCAGAATCTGAGAACAGCTCCTCAGTCTAAAGATCAAGTCTTAGAGAGAGGGAATCTGGCATTATCAAAAAATGTAGAAAATAATCTTCCAGTTCGTGTCCTTCGAGGTTATAAGCTCAAGAGTAAATTTGCTCCAGAGGAAGGATATCGATATGATGGTAAAATAAAATTATTTTTGATTAAAATAATGCTTGTTTCTGTTTAATTTATTAAAATTAATTTATAGTTTTTAAAATAAAGTTACCTAGTAAAATACGTATTTTGAATTATTTGATGGATTTATCATTGGTCTCAATTACATTTATCTTTAGGAATTTTTTTTTTCTATTTTTCATAAATCTCATTATTGATTTACTGAAAAAAGCTATTTTAGAATTCTAGGTGTTTTAAATAAAAAGGATATATATAATACTATGCAGCAGAAGAGAGAGAGAAAACCGAAAGTCTTGATCAATTCAAGCAATTTCAATATTATTGACAGAATCTCAGGAAATGTCTTTTTTTATATCGACTTATTAACACCAAGTCTGATAGGTTATAATCTTCGTGATGATTGCAATAGATTATTTTGTGCTTATAATTTAATGCAAGTGTATTTAGATGTATGACAAAAACATGCATTTAGAAACATTTACTATATCAGTGTTCTATGACATAGGGGAAATCTGGTAAACACTTTAATCTGGTAAACACATCTGGTCTTTAAAAATTAACTATAAAACACAGAGAATATTGAAATATCTTTAAAACCAAAATGTTGGAAATTTTAAAATTTTTTTTTTCATATAAAAATTGCTGATCTGCAAATATTGCAAAGATAAAAGAATTCAAAAGTACCTCAAAGATTTAAAAAATAAATTGTCAACTATTAGATCACAGATCTCATTCCTTTTACATTTATTCCCATTTTCTTCTGAACAGATCAATCCAATTTTCTAAACTGAGAAAGAAAACCATTGTAGAAATGGTAACTATAGCTACTTAAATACAGCGAAACTACTAAAATTGGGGAAAAAAGACGCTTTTTAGCAAAGTGTTACATGAATGTGAATAATAATAAAAACACATGCTTAAAAAATTTACTAGTTTAAAAGCCCATCTTGTTTGAACCCACATATATTTAAAAACAGTTCAATACATGAAAAGTGAGTGGTTGATTTGCTCGCAACTTTTTATTCTAAAGCAAAATTTTTTACTGCATATTCCATGCAAACAATTTGTAATTTTGGTGAAAAACATTTTTAATGAATACAGAGAACGGCTTAATTTCTTTAGATGACTTTCATTTCCAATGTTTTGAGGCCCGAAGTGTTTTCTGATGTTTGGGTAGCTGTAAAATAATTTTTGTATTGTTTAATTGCAGTGTAGATTTGGAAAAGGGATTTAGTATCAAAAGGATGTGCATATTGAAACTGAGAGAAGTTTCTGTGATCTAAAAATTTATACGGTGCCATAAACTTTCATGCCGTTGTCTTACATGCTCTACTTCCAGACATATGTGCTGTATGCAAAATGAGTGCTTGTGATTTATTATGAAACTTTCAAAAAGCAGAAAAAATTGGAGGTGGGGGGGAGTTCAATAAATGCAAATTAAATGGCAAGTAACCTTGCAAATTAAATTGTTGCCAAAGAAAAAAAAATATGATTTGCAACATCTACAGAAAAGGATGCTCAAGCAATTAAATTGGCAAAAAAAGTTTTTTTTGTTTATTTGCTAAGTAATTATTAAATGATTTGCATTGTGACAGCAAACATACAATTTTGCGTGTCATTTTACCTTAATTCATAATGCTGTTTGGCTCAGAATAGGAAATCACGAGGACGTGATCAATATCTTTTTCCTCTGAACCTATGAATTTGTCTTGTTGAATTCTAAGAAATAATGTAAAGATTTTTTTCTCTATGTAAATATTAACATTCATTTAATATGCAATTATTTCAGCTATGTAATATTTTTCAACTATTATAATTCTCTGTGACAAAAACAATGCAATTTGAGACCAGCTTTTTATCCTATGGGAATCTGGAGTATTGAAGTCTCCCTTTTTAATAACAACTTTCTTGTACGAGAATTTAATATGTTATTTTGATTTCAGATGCATAGTTATTTAAATGCATTCTTTGTCGGAATATATTTTTAAAGAACAAATTTAAGTTTTTGTAATTAAATCATATTTCAATTGCCAAAGAGCTGATAAAAATATTTTCAAGTAATTAATTACTCACATTAAATCATACTACTGCGTTTAAAAGATTCTAGAAGTTATTTAATTACAGTAAAATCTTAGATGCTCTTTTCATTTTACTATCCTGTACAGCAGTATATTTTTGCCATCATTGATATAACAATATTGATATAAGTTACAAGCTTCTTTTTGTCTTCCTCTAATTATCCTTACTGTTGCACTACTTTTGAATTTTAAAATCAATCCTCCTTAAGAAAATACTTTTGAGAAAAAAGTCATGTAGAATGAGATTAAAGAAAAGGTTAAGAAAGCAATATTTTGCCAAGTAATGTCAAATCATTAAGGACTTATGAACTGACATTACATGATAGAACATCCATGTCTTGATCTTCTATATAATGGGAAGTTTTGAATGCCTTTAATAATAATCTAAATGCATGCACTTTTCATATTTGGGCTAAAGGAAATCTGTACTGGCTAATCAGTCGTAATATTTTTTTTCATTTTCTGCTGAAAATGATATAATTTACATTTGGCAAAATAGTTTTAAATTGTGGGTTTTTTTTAATGTATTATGTATCGCTAATCATAATTTCATCATTTTTCAGCTAAACATTCTGTTTCATTTATTAATATTGTTTAAATATATATTCAATTCTATGGCTATTTTTTCATTTCTTTTCCCATTTTTTTTTTGAGTCATTAGATTAAATTTGATTTTAGAATGCTTAAGCATACATTAGCCCTCAACTTTCAAAAAAGTATGTTGACAGAAGGGAATAGATTTTTTAATGAACTTATCTAATTTAAATTTAAAAACATTTTTTTTTTGAAATTGTTTTTTTTCTCTTCCTCTGTTAAGCATATTTGATTAATTTATATGTGACCCTTTCATCGTATTTCTGTCTCTTTTCACCTTTCAATTGGTTATTTTTTAAAAAAAGGATTGTCTATTTGCTTTGAAAATTTTAAAATTGTTTGATTTTTATAGGTCTTTACAACGTTGTAGAATACTATTTGACTACTGGTCTATCAGGATTTAAAGTATACAAATTTCGTATGGAGCGTATTCAAGATCAAGAACCTGCGCCTTGGGCAAAGAATTTTGTTATGTATGGTTTCATTCAAATATACTTGATTATGTGTTTGTACAAACAAACACTATATGTTTTATTTACTTCCTAAAATTTTCTTAATTGTTTTTTTTTT
>JAPMOQ010023642.1:21910329-21953938 GCA_026543055.1 Argiope trifasciata
AATATTATCCGTAAGAATATATTAAAACAATAATAGCTTTATTTTTAAATGATAAGCTTAGCTAGTTTTAAATCAGAAAAATATTTTTGTCATTGAAATATGTAAGATACCTTTTTCTGTTATTAAATCGTTTGGTGAGAGCTAAGATTTTGAATGATTCAAATTTTTTTGGAATGTCTTGATCGCCATTTTTATTTGAAGTGCCCAAATTGTTTTAGTTCATTTATTCTTTTGTATTGTTTTTCCATGTAGTCTTTTTTATTATTTATACTTATAGAAAATGCATTTATGTGTGATCAAGCAGTGGAGTTTAGAATAGAATTAAGGATAAGTTCTTAGCATAAGGGTGTTAAAAGCTTTTTGATTAAAAGTATTTAGGACATTTCAAATACAGTGTGTGATTTCTGATTTAAGACTCTCCCACTGTGTCTGGATTAATTATAACATGTATATTGTTGAAATAGAACTCCCATATAGGTTCTGCAAAAGTATATTTTATTATTAAGAAGCCAGTAGCCAATATAAATATCCGTGCTACTCATAATGTGTATCCAAAAGCCCTAAGCATATCTTCTTTAGACGTTTATTGCAATAAGTGTTGTCTACAACGTTTGTTGCCGACAACCAACAGGAGCCTTTGAGAGCATTTTTGTGTAAGACAAATATATTCATCTGTTATGTAATGAGGCATCATACAAGAAGCAGATCATAAGTACACATACACAAATCACGCATAGATATGCATGTATGTAATCCAATGTGATATATGTTCTACTTAGGAAGCCCTTGCAACCATATAACTAAGGAAATAGGTTTAGAAAATTACCAATGCAGTTTTTACAGCAAAAACTGATTATCTCACATAGATTTATTATTTGAACATTATATACAAAATCTTATGTAGTTACAATTTCAATAATATTGTGATGGCTGTTAACAGCATTGGATTTCCAACTAGCTAGCTGCTTAAGACTTCTTGCCTGGAAAGTGAATGCAAACTGGCTGATTAAAATGCTGTTAGCCTAACTTCTAAATAAATGAAACTGTAACTAACAATTAGTGAAATATAGAATATTAGGATTAGTTAATAGATATACTTAGTCAATTTCATGCTGATTCTACTTCATGTTCATTTTGTTATTATAATGTGTATAATCAAAGAACATGGTAATATTTTACAGAAATATAAACGCTGCTCAACTATGGGCCGTATGGAATTTAAAAATATATATATCATTTTCATAAAGTTATTAAAAAGGTTTAAAATAAATCAGCATAAGGATTAGTTAAAATTATCGGAAGCTATGAATAATAAATTTAATACTACTATGAATAATTCTCAATTTATTAAAAGTGGTATCGCATAAAGGAAAAGATCTAAACACCTTGTTATGGATGACTGAAAAACCCATATACATGATAATATGATTCAAAGTGTTTAATCATGATCATATGGACTAATTTTGTGGAAGAAGGATTTCTTGTGCTTTGTTACATGCATCTGTGCTGCAGGAAAGATATTTCTTATTAAGAAGGAAAAAAATTCCCTGTGTTACTTCATTATTACTCTCCCCCCCCCCTCCGAATAAGAAGTTACTGTAGCATTTGATTTCAGTAAAAATGCCCGCACATTTTAAAGGTGGTTTATTTTATCCAATAAAATGAATCAATAAGTTTGATCTAATCATGCAACCCTCTAAATTCTCTTATTTGTCTTTTTTGGTTTATTAATCTTCTAAGAATATGTGTAAAATATAGTTAACAAAACCCATATAACCTATAAAGGTTCTGTCACTAGTAATGAAAGTGTTCTAACAACTTTACAAAATTCTTATAATAGCACATTCTAATTTCCGGAGCTCATTTTAAGCCCTTAGGGGTAACAGAATAATTGTGATGCATGCATGCAACAAAATTAACAATGTTATACCATAGAGACACCTTGAAGAAAAGCAATAAATTGCTCACTTTAATGTTGAAGCATAATTTTTTACTGGTTTAAAAATGAATTTTCTCATCAGATATTATTTTCAAAAGATCTGATTCGTGACTGTTTGAGGAAAAAAATCTCACAATTTTATTAATTCAGATATCTTCCCTATTTTAAAAGGATAATTGCAGCCAAAAGATTGTTTGCGCCGTTGTTTGAGACAATAAAACTTAAAGTTATTAGATTGAGAGTTGTTGGAAAAATAAAATAAAAAATCTGTGTAATTGGATATTGATAGTTTTCTATATTTGAATTTAAATGGACAGAAAAATAATTAATTTAAAAGATTCAAAGGAATTGAATTTATTGCATGGATATTTTTAGTGTGCAGATATATTGTCCACCCCACTTCATAATATTATAGCTTTGCGTCACGGTTTAATTCACGAGACTGAAATTTGCATTGTGTTCTTTCAAACGGATGTTGCATATTTCATCTTCATTATGTAAATTTTTTAATCTGCTGTTTTTTTTTTTGTTGTTGTTATTTCAACTTTTACTTAATTTTTTTAATTTGGAATATTTTAAAACTTTCCACTACGTAATAAAAGTAATTCATTCTCTTTTTAATATGAGATTGTAACAATGCATTTAAACATACGTTTCGAACAGGCCAGAACCATTGGAAAACTCAGCGTTTTCTCCTGAAAAAGAAAATGTCTCAAAAGAAGACCAGCTGCAGAATGAAGAGTGAGTTATGATTTATATATAGAAATAGTACTTACAAATCAGAGAGTCTAGTATATATCATCATTCTGACAGAAATAATATTTTAAAATGTTTTATATAATGTGATAACTACCAATAAGAAGGGAATTGAAAAGGAATTTAAATATCTTCTGATTCTATATAGTCATTTGAATATATTTTGTCACTTGAATATTTATGTGTTAATTGTATTTTTTTAACATTAAGTTTTAAAAAAATGCAGTAAAGAAAGTATAATTATTTGTGATTCCTTTCTTGATATTTAAATATTTATTGAAAGAATAAGTTTCTGATGACAATATGATGTAATGTAAATACTTTTCTATGAATATTTAATTTAATCTGTAAATAAATTCTAGTTTTTATGATTTGTTGCAACTAAAATAGTTAATCATTTATTTAACTCTTATGCAAGTTTTCTCAAAAAAGAATAAAAAAAGCAAATACATGTGATAATAATTGATGGATATATTTTTTCAGATAATTATTTTTATTACATGTAAAAATCACTTTTAATTTAGTTTTTGAAAAATTAAAATGCTTTTTAGTGATTTTGTATTTTTTTTAATAATTGATTTTTTTTTCATTATGGTATTCAATAATTTTTAGTATATTGTTTTATCCTGTTTCATCTCTGTTCGAAGCTAATAAAAAGACACAATGTGTAAAAATAGACATTTTTTTCTGAATATTTAGGTGAGGAATTTATAGGAATTAGATGTATTTTCTAAATTTTATTTTATGTTGGTTCGTTTAAAATTGGATTTTTAATAGGTCGGAAGCATCAGATAACTTAACACTTTGTCCTGAAAAAGAAAAGGAAGTTAAGGAAAGCAGCCAACTGCAGAGTGAAAATTGAATTTTATGATTTATATAGATATTTGTTGACACAAATAAAGATATTGTCGTATTCTTGATCATGGTGATAGTTTTTCACATATTTCGGAAAGACATTAAATACTGGCTTATACCATATAAATAACTTTCGCATTAAAACAGATAGAGATGGCCTCTGAAAATTCCTATCAGTTATCAATTATTTTACTTAATTAAACAGTTATCCCTCTTAACACAAAAGGTGATATAGTACACTCTCGAGTATCGGCCATAATGTATTAGAAGGACAGACCATATAAACCGAAGTTCTATTTATTTACCAATACCAAAAAGCAAGGCTTTTATACTAAAACTCATTGTTTCAATACATATTTTCTCACATTGAATATTAATTCCTATTTAGTTTTAGTCCTCCCTTAATCCCAATCCACGTAGAATGTGAATGCGGCCGCGACCCGATGAAATATGGAAGCAGTTGCCGGCAACGTGTCATGTGAAAATAGTATGTTCTATACTGGTAGTTTTTATATGTTAATAATCTATACTGCAAAGAATTATTTGATAAAAAGTAAGTTAAAGGATATAAACTGTTTGCATTTTAACATGAATTCTGCACACTTCACCGTGGTATAACATAAAAATCGCATATTTCGAGATCAATTTATGAATATTGTGCGTACTATGCAGTTGTAATCAGGATCAGCGGCAAAAGTTGTGGTCCATTACACACTTACGAAACAACGAGCAGAACGCAGCTCTTTCCATGTCACAACTTGTATTTTGCACACGACTCGTTGGAGGATAGAAGACATCCGCATTCAGTTCCTTATCAATGTTGCCAATGCAATGCCTTGTCTTCCTCAATTAATTACAATAAAGACTAGACCAGATAGTACGATAGCTAGATAGTCGTAAATCGGATACTCGGGAGTGCACTGTGTACGATATATTCACGACGCTGTTCGTTATTCTGAATGTCGAATAATATCAAAAATATCGCAACAGTGTTTTAGTGCATCTTATAACCACTTATAATTTCTATGGTCATGTAAACTATTAAAATTTGATATTTATTCATATTCGCTGCTTTTGATTTGGAGAAAGTGCAGTCACGTTCACAAATATTAAACTTAACAATAATAAAAATGTTAGAATTATCCATTTTAGGAATTAAAAAAGTTATCTTTTAAATAATGCGATGAAATAGTTATATCAGATTATATATATATCTACGCAAACATATAGATTTGCATTACGTGCATTTCAATATAGCTGTTTTGCCTAACCAAAAAAGAATTTAATACGGCGCAAAAAAAAAAAAAAAAAAAAAAAAAAAAGCGTTTGAAATCTTTTTTAAGGATTACTATCTTGTGGACTTAGACATACATTATTTTAAAAAATAAAGTAAAAGAATTTTGTAAATTTTTTCATCAAATAGTAACTACAAAAATCATTTTGTTAATTAATATTAATAAATTGAAATTAAAAGGTTTGATAGAAAAAAAGTTAACAGCTTTATTAAAATAAATATCAGTTGTTCATAATTTCATTCCATAGTCACAAAGCATTTAGCAGATACTTATATAGTTGCTTGAAAACTTCCTGCATAAACTTCCTTCCTGAAATAGCAGCAGTAATTCAGTAAACGATTATTCAATTAAAATCGAAAAACCACCTTTCGATCTTGGTCAAGTTCAGATCAAATCTGCATAAAAATTAGCAGGCCAGTGATTTCCCGTGTTAACAACTTGATCCTATTAGCATAAATAATATATACAACTCCGGGATACTTTTCGGTATTCACAATACCGAACAATATTGCAAAGATAACGGTGATAAAGTAGTTGATTATATTGTACCTACATGGGACGCCTCACTGATGATTTAGATTAGAAATATATAAAGATATTCTAAATAAACTTCAGTGGTAGATAATATAAGCCCAAAATTTCGTCAATGAAGTCGTTATCATATTTAAACGTTTGTTACTGGCTCTAAGAGTATTGGAAGCAATTGTTTAAAATTCCCATCGATGATTAAGGCATCTTATAACGTATGAACTCAATATGTAAACGGTCTCTTAGGAAATTTAATTCAAAATTCTTGAAGAGTACTTTTCGCATGATATATTTTTTATGATTGTACAATGAACAATAACGGAATAATGCTGGGCGATTCCCTTTTTTGTCTTACGACCGTCCATTCACTTTTATTATATGTAACTTTTTTTTTTTTTACAAAAACATGATTAGAAGGAACACATGAAATAACACTGGATTTTCATCTTAGAATTTATTTCATAAAAAAGCATATGCAACTTCAACAAATTTATAGTATCATTCATCTTATTTGCAATGTAATTTTGAATGGATTTGATTTGAAGTTAAACAAAATTTTCGAAATTTTTCATGATAGTTTTCAAAAATATCTCAGCACGAAAACATTTTTATTTAATCTCTCTCAACTTTTAATTAAAAAAAAAAATTCTCCCTTTAATGTTGCCAATCATTTTCTGTAAGAGTTTTTTCTTCTATTTTTAATCGATGTTTAAAGTAGTGTTATAAACATATTTTACACCAATATATTTCATTGTTGAAGTGAAATGCAAATCGTTTTCAATGTTTCTGCTTATATTTTATCCTGGGTTTTTTCCTCATTGTTATTTTAATTCATTAGATGTAAAGAATAAAAACTAATTCAAAAATAAAATAACTTCTCAATTGTTTTAATTGGTTAAATAACTCGAATTTCGTAAGAATTTTTATTGTGGTCTGAATATTTTCGAATTAGCGTAATGTAACTGAACAAGATTTTTTCAATTCTATACATAGAAATGCAAGGGATTTTAGATGTAAATTTTCCGTTTTCTAGCTGATACTCTAGCTATGATTAAAATTAGTATGGAAAACGAATGTCTCCTAAGAAACCGAAATATATTCACCTTTGTAGGGTGATAATAAGTGTTTGAAGGAAACTATGATTTAACAGAATTATTTAAAATGTTGTTAGAAAATATAGAACAAATTCGTGAGAACAGAGAGATGTGTAAATTTTGAACACTTTGTAAAACTGAGCTGATTAAATATTGCACTATTGCATGAAATTGTATATAATAGAATGTAGTATCAGTCTCAATTCTAGTGACAGGACATAAGAAAACCATAAGTGACCGAATCAACGGGAAATATAATATGTATTTTTGCCGGTTTTAGGAGCAGCGTTACGACATGAAAATCTTTCGCTTTAAATATATGGATTCCTGTGGTTTAAATCCACGGGCTATGGATTCCTGTGGTTTAAATTATATTTTGATTAGTTACTTTTAAACGAATGAAAACAACTTGCATTAATAAATTGGGTATAAAGATAATTTACGCTGGTATCCCCCTGCTTCACTTTTAGTCGACACTCTGTTGTGAATACAGTCTGAATTACAAACATATAAAAAGGGAAAATGCAGAATAATTTGCAGGTTCACACATGCGCGTAATTAATTATATAAGAAAAAGATTGTAAAAGCAACTATGACCTTGCAGAAGTCACTGTATTTGATACAAACAGACACCGGGTTTTCCACGAGCCTATGTGAAGGCCAACATCTTTAGAGATGTAACTAAGATCATTTCATTAAACTAGAATATATTTTTGAGTTGTGTTAGCAGTTGGTATGGGCTGAGCAAGCGTTTTCCACCGTTCAAAACCAAATGTTGAATTGTCCTTATGCACCTTCTCATGATTTTCAAGTACGTATAGATACCAGTTACACAAAATAAGGATACCGTTCTTTGAAGATAACTCAGACTCAAAAATCACCTTGCGATATAATCTATTGCGTCAGTATCACAGCGACCCTCTATGGGAAGGGAAGAGTTGCACATAGTATCAGACTTAGGCATTTTACCATCCTAAGCAGAGTGCATTGTAAAGACTTTTATTAATTAATTACTCAGTTTAGGTTTAAATTTAACTAACTTGTTGATGATTTATTTTAGAATGAATGTTGATGATTATTTTATTTTTAAAACTTCGAGAAACTATATTATGCTTTATTTATTATCTCCCAAGGTTGCACGGTATCCATGTTCGCATACAGTATTATTCAAACAAATGCTTGATTGTTGTAAATACTGTAATAACGAATTTAACGTAATGAATCAGATAAAAACCAACATAGTCAATAATACTTGACTAAGTGTTAATATTTTCTTAAATATGTTTATAATTCATGAAATTTGTAATTTTTACTATTCTATTTGGATACTAGACCTCCCTCAACCCAATGGCTGTAAGCAAACTATCTAATCTGAGATTCGCCACTGGTCTTGCGCTATATTTTTATTCCCATTTTCATATATTAATGTAAAGCATTACATTCATGATTTCTTGAAAATCATTGAACAATTAATCTAAATCCACGTAGGCATGCGTAAAATCTGGTAGTGTAAATATGTATGTTGGTATAAAAATAAGTTTGAAGACAATTATACAAATGAAAGAATCAATATAGTGAATAAGGGTTTTATAAAAAGTTCAAATAAAATAGTCTTTTTCAGAGCTTCAGCGAAAACCAAAATTTTTTTTCTGGAACATTTACGAAAGGTTAGAGCGCTGGGATAGCCTGGTTGGTAAGACATTGGACTCGCATCTTCTGGGTAGTGAGTTCGAACCCCAGAGGCTGAAGACTGTCCGTGTATAAGGTGACTGGAGTATACATAAATCTGCCGTGGTTACAAAGGTCTCCAAGTCCGGACAATACCACCTGGGGGGAGGGGGTACTGGTTCAGAGGTAATCGTTCTTTGATTCAGGTCTAAATTACGATCTGTGGATGTGTGAATGAAATCCGCCCTATTAAAAGGGTTTAGTTGCAAGAGTAGCTAAGTCGCACTGTTGACCCTAGATGGTGCTACTGAAACAAGAGACGCTTAAAATCGCTGACTTGTCTATGACAAGTGTCATAAGAAACAACGAAAGGTAAGGTTTTTAAGAATACATTTTTTTAACACAAAATTTTCATTTGACGCATTGGTCTCCATATTTACAGCTTTGATTTAATGCATTGTTGTAACAAAATTCACAGTACATGCAAGAAATTTACGAACTGAAATCATAAATAACATCGCATTTCTTATAAGCAATTAGCGTTTTGGCAATAAAACAAATATAAGATAGAAATTCAGAAAATGCGTTCGGGAAATATCTACCGCTTTTAAAATCAAGATAAGAAAATATGAATAAAGCAAAATAATTTTCACCCCCCCCCCGGCTAAATAAACGATTTTTCATTTTTTTTTTTTTTTTTCGTAGTTTCAGATAAGGAAACATATAGGAGCCTTAAAAATTCGCAAAAGTTTCTGTGAAATTTAGTTTTAAGTGATTAATATATTTGGTAAATGATTCATGTTTCTGTTTCGAACATTTAAGGAAGAAAACCTTTCCTTTTAAGGGCTTCAAGATGATCCTATTGAGCTATAAAAGTTTACATTTTAAATTTGCCGAAGTTTATTTTATTCCTATTAATTTGTTTGATATTGAAAAGGCTAAAAACTAATTTTTTCATCTAAAATCAAGTCATGCGCTTGCATGAAGAAATAAAATTTCAGTATGAAAAGATTAAAAATAATTTGCAAGAAACTTTTGCGTTTGTTTCCATGATTTAACAAAAGACTTCACAAATAATTTATATGTTTGAAAAAATAAAATATATCTAGTATCAAGAACATTTTTAAAAAGATGCATTTTTTAATAATGATATTTTTAATCTTATTCATTTTATATTACATTACCAAACATAATTTTATGTTTTAGTATGATAACATTAAAATAAATAAATGAAACTTGAAATCATTCTATTTTACTCTATTACATGTAGTTACTAACATTTTTTCAAAAGGAATTGTTACATGATATAAGTTAGTATTAATATTTTTGTATAAGTTAAGTTCTTTTTAAATCATGCGATTAAAAAATATGTAAAATTTTACTCTCAAAACTCTTGAATTTCTTATCAAAAATTACATCAGGAACATACTGATAATTTTTATTTCTAAAGAAGAATCGAATTAATGCATCGATACAGAAAGAACTTAATTCAGTTAAACCATAACAAAATCTGATTTAATAGCCCTACAATGCATTTTTCAGTAAAAAGTGATAAAAGTTTTCAAATATACTTTGTATTTAATCAGATGATAAAAATATTTTGATAAATTAAAAAATATGCCTTATAGAGACTGCTTTAGAATTAAAAGAAAAAACGTATCAAAATTTCTAATTTTCTGAGTTAATGACACAACTCATTTAAACTGTACAAAGCTTGAAATTCTCCAATTTATTCGATTTATATGCGTAAAGAATAGAAGCCAAGCCTGTACTTTAGGCTACTACAAGCTGATGATGATTTGGTTGAAAAGAAATTTGTCAATAAAATTATGTCATATACACAGTTTCATGAACGACAGTTTTGAATATTCAACTTTCAAAGACTATAACATCAAACAATCATGCAAAGGTATGGCCGTATGATAGATGCTCTAACAGTTTATTACAATTTGGAATCAATAAAACTTCCTTGAAACTGGAGGAACAGACTGTTTGAGATTTATTTAGGGAAACAGCAAGATGTGTACAACAATAATTAAAATTATTAACAATGTTGATACAATATACACTTTATATCTTGGCACCTTAATCTGTGGAATATAACTCTTCCACACTAGATTTTTCGTATCTTAGAAAATTCTGCTCTTCTTTATAGTCTGGTTCTGAACAATGGCACATAATCACAGTTTCTTATCCTCTTTACCTTTAGATTTCTCATAAAGGTACACATTTGCGAACAAATAAATATTCACTGAACTGTTGGCCCTCTACCCCTCCTCCATTAGAGGCTAATATTCGAAAACCACTATTCAAAAGTCTCACAATAGTTTGTAGAGAGTTTAGTTTACAGTAACCGTTAAGAGGAAAACGAATCACATGTTTTGAGTCTTGATTCCAAGCTACACTGCTTCGAGCATCCATCAATGTTTGTCCGATTTCTGGAAATATCTCTTCGACTAGTGCTCTTTCGCCACTGATCACTATTCTTTCTCCCAGGTCTGGACTGACATTGAGAGCGAGACACCGAAATTCACCAGGACTATCATATCCTGGACTGTTACTACATTCACTTTGTGAATTATTTTGATTTTCATGGTACTTTCGCCCATTCTTTGTTTGAGATGAAGAAGAACATATGGCATCGACTTTCTTTTTTCCTCTTTCTCTTTTCAATTGCTCGATTTGCCGAACCATGGCAGGAATGTCGTAGAATTTTGCTTCTTCATAAAGCAAGTCTAGTTCATTAAAGTCATCGGGGAGGGATAAACTGTTGGTTCTCATAAAGTTTAATATATGTCTGAACATTTTACCATCACGGTCAATGAAGTAATGCTGTTTCAGACTGTCTAAAACGATCGGAATGCTACCATTAAACATTCGTGCCAGACGAGAATCTGGATGCCTGAAAAAAGAATCAGAAATTAGTATTCAATGATTGGAATGAATAATAGATCAAGTCATTATTTCTGTAGTACATTTAAATACTCACAATGAATAGGTGAAGTAAAATATACGTTTTGGAGTGAATTTTCTTCTTCCTCCAATGCATGAAAAATGTTTATCATGCCCATTTTTATAGTCTCAGATTTTTAGATGTATGTTTTTATATGTTTAAGTAATTTTATTCCGATAATTGGATGAATGACTTAGAAGCATACTATTCATTGGCTTCTTTTACCACTACAAAGAGAAAATAATCTAGAATATATTAATTATGTTACGAAGTTGAATTAAATACATTATACGCATACATTCAATGCGAACGAAATATCAAACCTTATTCTTCTCAATGATTGCATTACCATTACAAATGAATTTTATTGACACACCAAATTCATATCCTTTTACAATTTCATTTATCTAAATATCGTTTTTCATTTCAATTTTTCCCCCCCTAATTGCATCATTTCTACTTAATTATTCTACAATACAAATACAGAATTATCAACGAGTTAATAAAAGAAATTTTTTATTAACATTAAAGCGCTTGAACTTTTGTCTCAATTACAGTAATATTTCTTTGATGCGAGATTTTTAAAAGTTTTAGTTATCAGCAGATTATCAGTTAACACAATTAAGACATACCGATTTTTGATTTCATCTGAAGTAATATTTTTCGCTTAAGAAAATTTGCTTAGCGTGGATGGATAAACTAAATTTATCAATTTACTAAGCATAAACATGGGTAAAATTCTTTATCTCGCTTATGTGTGAATTTTCTGATGAAGAAAATATTATCGAGATGGATTGAAGTTAACAAATAAAGATAAAAAGTAAAGTTACAAAATGTCATTGAAAACATTTAAACATCAAGTTAACCTTCAAAGTCTGAGTAGGTTGGAACATCCTCAATCTTTAGAATTTAAAATTAAATCGTATTTCAGATACTGAATAACAGCAGAACACACATGTTAGCATCTTTTAATGAAAGCGCAATAATTCAAACTATATATGCATGTTGAATAGCATCAGTACTTTTAAAATTAAAAATAGAAGTATAATTAAAAATGTATAAACATCTTTATGAATAAATAAAGCTAGGATCACAGCAAAATAAACTTTAAAATTTAAAAAAGATTTAATCTTTTGATGAGACTTTGGGAACATAAAAAATTCGTGTTATAAAAAGACTAGAATCATTTATTTAGTAACTTTAAATCGTTTAATAAGAATGAACATTAATTTTAAATAAATTTTATGATAAGAGAAGCACAGATACATCTACTAAATAACGGTAAAATGATAAAAATACAATAAGTAAAAATCTTAAATATTATTTCCAAAATTCTACTTCCTATATAAAAAAAAACATATGTAATGGAAAATTAAATAAACTGAGCGATTAATTTGTACCCAATTGGATAAAGTCGGAAGCTATCATTTCATAATGAAGTTCAATTGGCCTCGTGCAAGGAATAGGAGACAATGCATTTATTTTTGAGTCTAACCCTGCAAAACTTTTCATAAGAAATAACAAAGAATTAAAAAAGAACAGCAACAAGAAATTACAAAAGAAGAAAATATTGCGATAAATTTGCTCTTGATATTTCAATGTATCTCCACGTTTCAGATCTTTCTGAGTCATGAAAATCCTTTGTTGGAATTATATAAGTTTATCTGCTTTATCACGAACAGGATAATTCAAAAATGCAATGAGATGACTTGTACAGAGTTTTAAATGAATTCTTTTCATCCAAACTGTAGATCTATATCAACAGTTTGGTACAGACGAACAAGGTATATTGTCCGTCTCTCTATGTTGTGAGCATAACGGAAAGCTACAACATGTAACGTTAAGAAATTTGATGCGTGTTTTTAAAAAAAAATCAAATTCTAAATTTATACTGTCAGTTGCACCGTCTGAATTGTCAACAGATTTTGGAGTAATCAAACTGTAGGAAAGGATACTGTTCTAAAAAGATTGCTTGATCTTCTTCACTGTACAATGAGCCTAAATAAAAAAAAAAGTTATCCGTATTGTAGAAGAACAATAGTAGTTGTGCGATGAGAACTCCTGATTATTAGGGGTGTTCCGTATTATTTCAACTAACAACTACTATTTGCATTTTTGCCTGGCGTAGTTTCAGTTAGATATGGCGGCAAAAAAAAAAAAAAAAAAAAAAAAAATCAAATAATGGCCCAATTTACTGATATTATTACAAACTTAAATATTTAATCATAATTTATTACGAAATTCACTTACTTTGTAAGAGTCTCTAATGATGAAGTGTAGATTGAACCTCCAACGTCTATATGAACGGGTGCAGTGTACCTTGATGCGGCGGCAACACATGGTATACCCGATATTTTGTGATTGTAATTGGCATCGGACATAAGCAATTTCTGATCCATCAAAGCTCTAGAAATGGAATAAAACTGTTACTGAACAATTATTATAAGGCATGAAATCATTCTCAATATAATTATATTATGAGTGTACATATTGTCTATTTGGATTTTTATTTGATAAATTACTGAGATCCAAAAAATTCTTAAATAATAATTATTTTTTTACTTATCGTTACCTTTAATTAGGCATTTGAGTCTCAAGGGGCATTAGGAAAATATTATTGAAAACTTCCAAAGGATGCGAATGCATTCGTTGAGTTTATATCAATCAGCGGCAAGCAAGATGATTGATTCGTTTGACTTCCATACCAAAAGTACATTAAACGTTCGTCATATAAAAATTAAAATGCATAACAAATGTGATTACGTTTCCGATTTTCTTAAAGCGTTTCTATCTGCGTTTATATTCTTGTTTTTTACATTCATTTTGTTTGAATCGCCAGATTTCTTTTTTATTACAAGAATAAAGGCATCTTTTTAAAAAGCTTAAAATAAGTTTAAAATTCTAAGTACGAAAATTTTTTTGATTGTTTGAACTCTTTTGTAAATAATTACAAAGCTTTTAATTTTTCTATGCAAGATAGTATGTCTTGTAGAATGACGAATATTTTTCTAAAAAAACCGTGTAAATATTGTATAACACGCCATTTAGAGCCAATCTCGAACCCGAAAAATCACTTCTCATGAGGGCTTAAGTTAATCGATTTATCTGCTAATTTGATTTATTAGTAGAATATATAAGAATTCAGGAAACGCAAAAATGCAATGCAGAAAGGTGCTGTTGCAGATTTTTGGGCCCTCAGTTCAATAATATTTATGCCATCTATACGTTTGTGTATTATACAGCATCATTCAACGCATATATTGCTTTCGTTCAAATTAGTCATATAAGTCATTGTTAAGAATCTAAATTCAATTAATTACCAGCAAATGTATTAAGTTTTATAATTCTTTGATTTATTTTTTAATATTCATTATTTATACTTAAACTTGTTGATAAGAACTGTAAATGCCATTGTAAAATTGGTAAAGGTGTGAGATTCGTCGTTATACACGAAGGGGATAATATAATCTTGCAAGAAATTATGGTAACTCAACCACTTTCATGTTGCTCTATAAATAATTTTTTTCAATTTTGCAGTGGCGTATTACAACTAATCCCTGTTGCTGATTATTTCAAACGAATAAACAATGTATGCAAATTTTATCTTAAAATTAACTGTAATAGGATACTTTTCTACTAAAAATTTACAATTTTCCTATGGCTTTTAAGTTTAAAATATACAATGAAATCCAAAGGAATTTTTGTAGCAATATTATTCAGATTCTAATGTTAAATGTTATTTAAAGGCCTGCTGGGATCAAGACCACCAATGGAGATGAGTATTAAAGTTATCAGGAGGGTTGTGTAATAATTATAAATTGTGTCACACTAATTATTTTGGGCAAGTCAATTTTATTTCAACATTATTGGCTTTTTATAATTTTCAATAGTTTTTTTTACTATCGATTTGGTAACAAATTTTTTGTTGAACTGACGAATTACGGCTGTCTGAGTTTGAAAAAACATTAAGAAAGAAAGAAAAAATAACATTTACAAATTAAAGAAATCATTTATAAATTAAAGTTCTTTATTCAGTGTGTAATTTCTTACTAGAAATATAAGATGTGTGATAAATTTTCTTTGAATTTATGCAAGAAGTTTAAAATAGTTTTTTCAAGTAATTAAATTCTCAATAATGTTCTTTGCTCACATGTACAGGAAAGCAAAAATGAAAGAGTTTTGCACACGGATATATCATCGTGCGTCTATTCCTTCTATCATTTAAACTGTAATGATTTACATTTCTTTGTTTAAAATGAGAAGCAAAATACAAAGCATTTTATTTTAAAATTTCCTGATGCATATACTTTGCAATTGTTTTCAGACATTTCATCAGACAAGATTTACTCATGAATATAACTTCTGTACATTCTAAAAACGTATTTTTCTGTTATCTTTTATTATTTCAAGAGGAATATTTTTCAAAAAACATTTCAAATAAAAGTAGCAAAAAACCTTTTTTTTTTTATTATTTAGAAACATAGTTTAAACAAGAGAAAACAGGTCTCCCTTAAACTTTCTTGTATATTTTTGAATTAGGGGTTTACCCTCTCCCTCAAATGTGTTTTTCGAACTCAGGAAGGTTGGAAATGTGGAGAGTCGTCAAAATCTCGAATGTGAATTTTTGATGGTTACAGGAACAATACTTTTTCTATGCATCGTATACGAGAAAGTTAGCAACAAAGACATAATAAAATTGGTTTTTAGCTAATTTTTTTAAAAATTATTTTTTATGAAAGCAGAAGTTATGGAAATAAATTTTGATTGTATTCGTGAAAAGCCGTTAATGCCAATAAGACATAAATAATTAATCCTTCATGCCGCATTTCGTTAAGATATCAAGAGCAGTAACCTTAATCCATAAATTAAGTGATTTTTACATTTCATAAAACGATACAAGCTAATGATTATAATAAAAGATATCACATACTTATGCTTTAAAGTAGCAGTTGTACTAACACTTGCAATTATCTTAAATATCGGTCTCCCCCCCCCCCCTATTGTCGTTGATCCTTTAGTAGAATTTTCAGCTCCAGAATATCGTGACAAGCTGTAATTCTTCATCGTAAGTGATTACATATTACTCTTAATCGTAGCTTTAATACAAATTGAATTACATAACAATGCTTGTAAGCCGAAACTTGTTCTGGATCCGCCTTATCACGTTTTCAAATTAAGTAATGATTTGAAAGAAGTATCGTGAAAGATTGTGACGATCTTAATTGATTAAGATTGTGACGGCCTTATAATTTAATCCAGTAACGCTTATTTTAAGAGCTATTGTCAGCAGTCTTAAAAATATTTAAAAAGAAAGATCCGAAAAATTTTAAGAAAAATGTTGGATACAAAGTTGAAGGTGAAGGACCAAAACCTAGTTAATGAAATTGTTTGAAATAAGTTATGTTGATGCAAACTAAGAGAGCAATTCTAAGATAAAAAAAGCATCAAAGATTATTTTTAAGAAAGAATTTGTTTCTAATCTTAAGAAAAATTTAAACACCACAAGAAATAAAAGAAAAGGTTTCTTTGTTTTTTTAAGTCACCAGTGTCATCTTTGCAAATAATCTGTATTTATAAAATCACTGAATTGCCTTTTCAAATAATCTTCACAGGTGTTTTTTTTTAAATAAAGTTTTCAGTCTCTCTCTCTCTTTTTTTTCTTTTCAGTAATATAATTTAGTCTTTATTTTGGTCATATAATACATGGTAAATAACTGGTACATGTGGCTTCCGGGATATGAGAAGTTCGAAAGATTAGAACTATAAACACTAAGTAAGCACATAGCATTATTGCTTTTGTTGTGAATACGAGCTGCAATAACGCTGCAATAATTTATTTTCCAACACTAGCACCAATTCCTTATTCGCTAACTTTTTTTGAAATTTTGCTATAAAAATAATTTAAGAGTTTTCAATAAGAGGTTTCCACAAATTTTATTTCATTTTCTTCATTATTTAAAATACGTGTTCTATCGTCTTTCATTGAGAAGATTATATTTACGATATTAAAATCTTTCTATATTTCTTCAATGGCAGGAACAATGAGTATATGAACAAGAAAAGAATAAACCGAATAAAACGTTTGAAGTGTTTGTAGAATAATGAGACGAGTATCATTAGTAATAAGATAACACTACAAAGGATTTCGAGAAGACGCCATGAAAAATAAGAAATTCGGACTCCGGCTGCACCTACCACTGGGAGAATAGTGCCGCCAGAACTACTAGCCTCAATATCCACCTTGTTGCTCACTAAAACCTATATACTGAAGACCATTTCCACATATGCTTAATGCAGAACCTCAGAAGTACACTTCTTTGCTTGATTTTTAACCACTTTATGTGGCTACCTACCAGCTGAGTCGAAATATTACGGAAGACAATGCATCACCCGTCTAATAGATCTCTAAACACGGCCCACACGTAAGGTTTTGGCTTGTCCTTGAGAAATAAGAAAGAGTACATGAGACAAAAAGAAACACTGAAAGAAGTTGAGTCGCTGAAAGGAACACCAACTAGATGGCATTTTTAGATACGGAAAGATACTGCCAAAATGATTCAAATATGAATCTTTGGAACATTTAGATGTTTATGGATTCTGCGTAATTTATGAATCGTGTTATAATGTCTGTTAATGATTTACTTTTAACTAATTATTTTTAAAAATATGGTTGTTTAATGCATTTACTACACTCGAGTAACAGGGGTTAAACGGGAAAATGATTGTAGCAAAATAATCCTAACGGGATCCCCTAATTGTGTTTTTACTGTAAAAATTATCAGCATTTCCTTTATAAATACAACAGTTATTTAATATAATTCTTTGAAAGGTAATTTCATTTTTTTTTTCTCTGCGGAAACCATTTAGGTAGTGGTTTTTAGACTATGGATCGTGGAAACTATCAAAGTATATTTTTCAAACCAACTGTACTATTATTTTAGGTTAATATTATTGAGTAAAGTATTGAACCCAAATTGTTTTAATTAAAATTTATATCTTAATTGCTAGCCGCCCTTGCAAGCAGTTGGTTCGCCAAGATTAATGACTGCTAAAAATTTAAAATATTTTTAGTGACTCGGTCTTAAAGGTTTTCACAGCAAAAAGTTTTTAAACTTCACATTTTAATAGACATATTATCATATTTTATTTTAGAACAACATTCTGTTCACTGATTTATGAATTCTCCTAATTTCAATGTAATATTTTTATGTAATATAATATTTTCACACGTATTTTCCCTATGTTTAATAGGAAAGAGTAGAAATTTAAAAATGGATGCACTTAAAAACATTATCGTCCTGTGCTTTATCCTCAAGCTAAACCAGCATTGTAAATACCGCAAAATTAAAAAAAAATATTAAAAAATATTTTATACTGAAACCTACGCAACATGGAAAAATAAACCAATTCTCCATATCTTGATCAATTACAATTAAAAAAAAAGAGTGAGGATGAAATATTAGTAGTAACAAGGAAAATGATTTCAATTTCGCTTCAACATTCTTGTAAAATATGCTTAAAATATTTTTGTTAAAAAAAATTGATTAAAAATAAATTGATATAATTGATTATTATTATTTTTGAATTTTAAGGCAGAGTAAAAATCATTTTTGTGCGGTAATATTTTCAGAAGGTACCATGGAAGGAAACAAAAATTTCGCTTTAAGGTATCCGACTATGTTCGGAGGAAATTTTTTGAAAAATTTGAATTTTTAAATAACTATTTAAAACAATGATTTTTAAATGCATTGTGAATTATAATACAAAATACTATAAATACAACAAAATTATTTGAAAATATATTTTGAGAAATAGGAAAATTTGTAATAAATTTTAATGAAATTTAACCAAAACGGCTAACACTCTACACAAAATTGTAATGCAGCAATCCTATTTCCCTTTGTAAAGTTATAGAATATAATGATGAATAAAATGAACCAACATATAAGAAAAATTTTGAGATGCAAAAAATTTATGGGTAAAGATATACGTTTTTTTTTCATAAATTTACAACTTAATTTTTCTAAAAACACCTATAAATGAAAAATCATTTTACCAACAATAAAATATTTGGTTCATTTCATTGCCCATATTATTTAAAATACACGCTGAAATTTTTACGTAAATACCTCAATTAGATTTTGAGATATCATAACGGTGGAGAATTTTTATGAAAATTAAAATTTGGAGAAAATTGAAATTAAGGAAAAACATTAGCTGAAAAATATGTGACCCTGGACGATAGATCAGGCCTTCCGTTTCTGAGAAAAGAAACCGTTTTTCGGAAAGAATCAGTTTTTTTCCGTTTTTTTTGGAAAGAACAAAGTTTAAACTACAAGAAATAACCACAAAAAAAAATGCCAATGTGGGTCCAGTGTTTTAACGTAATCCAATAACCAGTGTTTTTAACGTAATTGGATACTTTAATATTAATTAATTAAAATCCCTAAAATTTCGTTTCTATATGCAGATTTCCACCCTCCAAAGTGTTTATGCAACAGATAAGATTTACGTCAAACAATCTGGGTTTTGGAACGTCAACATACGCGTTATCATTTTTGTTAGTAGTAGAGATTAAAATTTCATTTCATTTGCTATTAATTAGTTCTTAACTCTCTAATTTATTTTCCAATTTTAATATCACCAAAAATTTTCGCACGAAAATGAAATCATTTGAAGAAACTGTAATCAAAAAAAGTATTTAAAGAGATGCATTATTGCCACTCGCTTGAAATTTATGGAAAATGAGCCCACAAGGAAACGAACAGCGAATTCGAAGAAAAAGCTAAAGACGTAAAAAAGAGTGAACTACACATTTTAATAATAATTTTTAAATGCTTTTATTTGACTTGACTTAATTAATGTATGTAAAAGAAGATTTTTTCTATCGATTTTTCTCTCGATACCCGATCTCTCAAATTTTATTCAAAATTCTGGATGATACTGCACATACTCTAAAAAAACTCAGTTATCAGTTTATAGATTAATTATGTTACATTATGATTCTATATTGTGGCGCCACCTAATAAGAAGTTCTTTTTCAAGATTCCATAAAATTAATTATAAATAAAAGACTGTAAAGTAAAAAATAATCGAAATTAAAATAAACAATTATTATTTTTTAGAACATTAGCAACATTTTTATCAATAGAATTATGTTTTTAAAAACAGTTTATATCAGTTTGAATAAATGATTGCAAATAAAAGTAAATTCCATCATGAACTTACATTTAAGTATATAAATCATAATAATAATAGTCCAACTATCTCAGGAATTTAAATTTAAAAAAGTAGTAGGTTTTAATTACTCACTTGAGTTTATAATTTTACCATTAGTCAGTGGAGCAGTCATACAAGTATTTATTTAATTCGTGCTACAGATCATTAATCGGAAGATGTGGTTTTTCTATTCTGTCATGTTTTATCCAAAAGACATTTAAGTTTACAAAGACAAACAGTTTTTATTTATGTTTCATTTAGAAGCAAAGCAAAGACTGTTTTGGAGGTGATCCATGATTTAAAATCATACAATTTTTAACTGTAGTCAGAAAAAGAGGACACTTAATTTGGCACTTCTCTCCAAGCTGCTGCGACCCGTTAGCGGAAGAGAGATTTGATTTCAACAAATTTAACGTGCCGCAGACCCAAATACAGAGCGGTTTTTCGTTGTAACCTGGTTTTAAGCATAGAACCTTCCTAAAAAAATGAATCTTTGCCGTCAGGCTATGTAATTCGGCTTTCTTTCTGAAGATGGTTAGTTTAGTTTAATTATATTAACGTCCCGTTTTAAAGCAACACGAGGGCTATTTTGGGATGGACCTCGTGATTTCGAACCAATATCAGATGACGAAGACACCTGAACTGACACCCCCTGTCCACCCCAGCGGGAGGACGTTTGGCCTGACAGATTTAACGTGCAAGAGACCCCCTCACACGACGGTTCTTCGGTGGAATCGAGTCTCGAACCTGAAACCCTCCGGTTCCGAAGCCGAGACTTTACCACCAGGCCACCGCGGCCCCTGTAAGAGGGTTAACATCATCTAAATGATTAAAATAGTAGACATTGGTAGAAGGAAAGTAATGCAATGTCTTATATATATTTTAGATTATCACTATTTGTTCGTTGTTTATAAATTGTTAATTACTTAAAGCTGTAAATTGTTTTCTTCTCATTGTCTTCCATTCCAAATAACCTTGAAAACAAATTTTAAAATCTCTGAATAGGGAACCATAAAAAAATAGTGAATATTATCTACTTAAAAATGCGTGTTTGATAAATAATTTTATGAATTAAAATCATTAAGAGTATTCTAAATTAATTTTTTTACATTCTGTTGAAGAATCATTTAAACGAAATGGGAAAGTACGATCAAATATTAAATAGCTAATTTATTTTAACTCATTATAAAAATAGAAAACAGAAACAAAGGCGAAGATAATGTGCTTGGTAAAAATAACAAAGTAAATAATTATATAATGCAGTTATTTACAATAACGGAAATGTTTAAACATTTCTGTAATAAATAATAGGAGCTTTGATAAATAAACAACAACATTTTAAAAAAAGACAGGCGATTTAAAACATCAAAATAGAAAATTCACCACGTAACAATTTAAAACGACCGAGGGCTTTAATTTGTCCCGAAGTGAAAACTGCTTTCACCAAACCAGCTAATGAGCCCACTGCTATAGTTTAAGAGTGTTAAATAATCGTTAGCTACTATCCAAACATCAGTTACCGACTTTCAAATTAACTGGAGAATATTTACATGATGGATTAAAAAAAAAAAAGATCCAAACCTGCACGGATTATCTTCCAAGTATCGAAAAATTGGATGCCAGTTTTCAGGTGAAGGCTGTTTTTCTCTCGAAATTTCAACAGGAAACTGTTTTTTATTTTTATTTTTCAACCCTTGCGGCTGTTTCCACATAAGCGGATTGCGATCCCAGACTCTAAAGAAAGGATTAGCGAGTAAATGTCACTTTCAGTACACCGCCGCAGAGACTGTCCGTGTATTGTAAATGGATGAAATGACACTGGATCTTGTTTATTCGATTAGATGATTTATAAAATTTTCTTAGTAGCGTTCCGATTAGGAATAAATAATTTTGACTTTCTGGTTTATTTCTTATCAGTCTATATTTGCTCTTTTTCAATTTCTGGTGTACGAAATATACAAAGAGAAAGTACTGTAATGGTGAAAATATTGGAACTCAAGATTTTGACGAATTTACAGTTTAGACACTGTGACCCCCACCCCACCACCACCCGAAAAAAAATTCAATTATGTCTGTCTATTTAGACAGACATAATTCAAAAATTGTTTCGTAATTTCATTTCCGAGTTAATTATTCCGAGTTATTGAGCTAATGAATGAATGTTGGTATATAGTTTTTACGTCCAATTTGTAATTTTGAACGAAATCCATTCACAATAAGTCTATCTGCCAGACTGTTCCGAGTAAAAGTGAACACGATAACTATAAAATGTAAAGAGCTAGGTAATATTTGTTACACATATTTAGTATCTGTATTCTAAATATGCATCAAATTTGGAGCAAAATTTAACCAAAGTTTGACCTGCTCGTAGCTTATATTTTGTACGCAAGTAAAGCAATAACTCAAAAACAGAAGAATATAAATAAATGAAAAATGTAATCTTGTGACTACAGTTGCAGTTTTATTCCGAATTTTGATTTCAGTTAATCGGAAACATCTCATAAATGAATATTAATATATTCGATTTCCTAATACTTATATATTCATCCCATGTCAGTAATGAATTGCAATAAATAAATAAATAAAAATAAAATAACCAAGGATGATAAACTAGATTCAGTAAAGGGGAAAAAAACACCTTACATTCACACAAAAGCTTGATCATTCATAACTATTGTTTGCCAAAGGCATGCAGTTAAAACACATGTAATGGTTTTCTTAATTATACTATAATGCTTAAAGCTCTCATATTTGAAAATAAAAATGTGAACATGCGTAGCATTCGCGGCCTTACCTAATGTTCACAAATTTATACAGTTGGAGGGAAGGTAATTTATTAATGATTTTGAATTAGTAATTTATTTTTGATGCTAGAAAGTTTTGGGAAGACCATTCTATCTGCTTTTTATTGTCTTAGAATCGTAGATTTAAGGGAGAATCGGGGTCAAGACATTAGGTCATTTATTAATCAATAGAATTTTATAAAAGGCCTCAGATATCAAATGAAAGTTATTGAGATAAATACCTGAGATAACAGCATCACGGAATAAGTCAATTAAGTTTTAATTGTTATTTTGACAAGATGAGGAAGTTCCTACTTTTACAGTTTTAACCGGTCTACGTTTTCAATTTTATGGTGGATAGAGATAAAATAATAGAACATTGTAGAAAATCAGAATGTATTAAATCGATTAGTCAAAACTGTATAACAACCAGATGCAATTTTCAACAACTAAATCACATGGCTGTTCTTAATTTTGTTTTCATAGTAACGCAGCTAAATTACGTACAATCAATTGCAGTGGAGGAAAAAAAATCATGCACGGAAATGGTGATTATAATAAACAAGATAAAAGCTTAATTATCTAAGACATTTGCCTGGATTATATGAAAATCTATGTTTTCTAAACTATCCGATTTGTTAAAAATTGATTAGACTAAATTTTAAAAAGTGTTGAGAAATTACCTTCAAACAAGATTGTTATCTTAAGGTATCAAATAAAACTTTTAAAAGTTTAAAAAATATCTTAACTGTAAAAGTAATTCTAATAAAGACAATATAATAAATAATTCAAACTTTTGGATGTTATAATTCATTAAGTGATTTTAAAACAATTTTATTTAACTGTTTTCATGTTCACAAAGATGGAAATTTGTAATTGACTTTTCTCTTTTTTCCTGTTATTTTTGAGTTTTGAAATTCCATGCACTTATTTGTTGGTGACTCTATTAAATAAAATAGGGTTTATTATCAAAACCATATTTTAATATTACCATAATTATAATTAAATCCAAAGTATTATTATAAATAGTTAATCAATAATCAGATCAAATTTTGATTTCTTACGAGTGACGACTTGATAATTAGTTTAAAAAAAGATTATGAAAAGTGAAATATAACTAAAGTAAGAAAAAAAAAATATTTTGTTTAATGAGTAATAAATGTCGTAAAAGTTACCTTTCATACTTTTTTTTGAGTAGATTCTCTTACTCATATTGTAAAAATCGATCCATTTTCATTAGCTTATATATATATATATAATTTTAAAAAATAATTAAATAAACGTATATATGATTTTTTGATAAGATATCAGTTGCAATGAACAAAAATCGTTGCATCAAAAAGGCCTGTATTACAGCATTTGAAAAATTATGCTCTTTTAAGGACTGCGATCTAAAGTCATTTCATGAAATCGCTACTGAATGTTTCTACGATTTCATGCTTAATAACAAATAATGCGATTATTGTACACATTAATCAATTAAAACAAATTAACCACCAATATTGAAACAACTTTCTCAATGCAGAGCTGCCTTAAAAAATTCCCCTCAAAAATGGAATGTATTACATTGCTATGAGGGCGATTCTGTTTTATGAAATATTTTTAAGACGAACCTAATGTGTATTTACTATTGGAAAAATCTTTTGCGAATAAAAAATTGAAAAGGATTTTCGGCTCAAACCAACTATTTTAGTATGAAAAGATTTATTGTCCTTCTAAAGACCTAAGTTGGCCCGTTTTACACTTGGAATATAAGTTTACTTATAAGCTTTCTCTTTGGAATCATATGATCGTTTTTGAATTTCATCCTAGACACATACATGCAGCAACTCTAATATCCAAATTCACATACAGTTATTTATAGATGGGAGATATGGATTGATACAGGATTTTCAGTATCTCTTAGCACTAGTGTTAGCAACGGCTTAGTAACCTAAAATTAGAGGTAGCTAATAACACGTTTTAGAAACTGAAAACGACTTATTTATCACTAGTGAACAGTATAGAGCCGAAATTGTATGTTTTTAAAAGTTTTATTTAGAACAAATGTGTTATTCAGAGATATATTATTACTATTGTGATATTCCTAAACATAATTAGCTTTGAGTTTGCTCAAACTATGAATCGTTATTTATACTCATATAACCAGATCGGATTATCAAACAGGAAGAGTTAGCAATTGCTCAAGAGGGCTCCGAAACTTTCAGGCTCCTCAAACAATTTTTTAAAAAGATAATTGAATTTTGCTCTTTTATTGAATTACAAAATCTGTGCACTCTAATTTATTGAAATTAAAATCGAGTATTGTTTAAATTTTGGAGCATTATTCTAGTAAAATTCCCATTTCATAATCATTTGCAAGTTTTATATTATGAAATTTGTTTTAGATACAAAAATTCTAAGCTGGCAAGTTTAATTGAAAATATTATAATATTATTTAGAGTGCTTGAAATTTTTCTAAAACTAAATTGCATTTAATTAATTTTAACATTTAATTGTGCTGAAATCAAATCTCTGGAAAGTGATCTGCATTTAAAGGTTTTTAAAAAACTCTTTCTATTTCAGTTTCTCAGAATTTATGCTTAAAGCTCTGTATAAAAATTAAAGTGAAACCAATACAAAATACTTGATTTTGAAAGTGAAGGAGGTAAGGGGAAGAGGTTTGTATTATTTAAGGGGGGGGAGCTTAATCCGGTCCTGCATGCGACAATATACAAAAACCTTTCTAGTAAAAAAAAAGAATTTTATCACAACTTATTAAATTTTTTTATATTCAATAAACTTTCTGAAATCCCTCATCTTGAAAATCACCTACTTATATGCAAATTTCCATTTCTAGATTAACATTAAAAGTTGCATAGTTAATAGATTGGAATGTCAGCCTGAACATTTTGAACTTTTAACTGTTAAAAAAATATTTAAAAAAAGAAAGAAATCATCCTAAAATATTAAGATTCTTTATTCAAACATAAAGGAAGCTAAAATGTCTTTTTATTTTTTAAAAGCTGAGAAATAAAATAAATTAATAAAAAACAGTTGCCTTGTGAATGTAATAGTGAAACAATTTATTTATAATGAATTATAAAATATTTTTTGATTTGCGAATCAAATTATCCATTAAAATGTGAGTATTTATGAATGCAGGCATATCACAGTAATAATTCAGTTTATTCAGAATTATTTTGGAATTTTACTGTTCGGTATTTCCCAGGTTTTTTAAAAGTCTGTATGAGAATTAAGTTTCATCAGAAAATGAAATCATCCCCTAAAATGTATTACAGTTCTCGTTTCTAAAAAAAACTTTCATTAAATATCTATTATCAAATGTACGTTAAGAAATTATTGAGGAGAGAAACGGGCGACACTGAAACACCAAGAGAAATAGCGATACCAATTTTTAGTTTCAATGCTAGAATAGAGATGGCGGCACCTTCAAAATTTTACTAAGATCACGTTAATAAAATCTGTAGCGGGGTGTGGGGTCGGGATAAGTTATCGTCCATTGAGACAGGTTAAACACACAAATTTAAAACGAATAATTGCGCGTAGGATTCAAAGCGGAAGCTTTGAAAAGAAGTTAATCTATCAAGATACCACCCGATTGGGCATTCATTATTACATTCATTTAAATACTGGATGTTTCACCTTTTCAGACGCTTTTTGTTCTGGTTCCTTTTGCTGTAGAAGCTATTTCTCAACAGATTTGTGAATTATTCATGAGTGTATGGAGAGATTCTTCATGCAAGATCAATAAGAATAGAGCTTTTTTTAATTTTTAATTTAGTAGTCATATTTTTATATCATTTTCCTAATTTGTATTATAGTTCAAATTACTTGCATTTATACTACAGCTTATAAGTTATTTTCTAATTTTAATTACCAAATTGATATTTTAAAAATCAATAAATAAATATTACAGCGTTAAAAGAAGCCTTTAAAAAATTATTGAGCTTAGAAACATGAATGGAAGAGTTTGTGAAGATGGTGGCAAAGCAGGGGGAGGTTACCAAAGGAGTATACTTGTCCCTTGCGCCTACCTTAGGAGGAACTGGGAAAAAAATGATACAACTCACTTTATGCCACATATGAAAGGGTGGGAGGGAGCAAAAATATTTTAATAGGAATTCTACAGATTATTACACAGTATACGACATTGCTTGGACAAATACGATTCCTACTTTTCAAACATCACTATATTAATTCAATATAAGAAGAAAAATAGTATATACTATGGATTTTAAATTATTATTGTAATATTTTCATCAGACAGCATATTTGGTATAAATTATGCGTTATATGTATTTACCACCGTAATTCAGATTGAATTACATACCATTTCATGAATAAAGAAGGATGGGAAGTATTTTCTGCAAGTGCATTCCGAAAATTAGTTCTACAAAATATTTTGAAAATAGCCTTTGTGAAATTAGAGCCCTGTTTAGTAGGTACAATACTATTACTTAACGAAAAATTAATTTAGTGAGTAATAACAGTTTTTTTTTTTCATTTAAGTTCAGCATATTACCAAATACTAAGATTTTAATGGCTAAACCGGCGAATCAGTAGTGCAGCGAGGGTGAAATTCGTCTAGGGCATCATATAATTTTATCTTCCCCAATCGTCATTAGTGGTTTAACATAAGTTATTGGCTCCTAGAGTATGGTATTTATTTATCCGTTTATTATGTTTAGCTTTAAAAAAAGACATGAACGCAATAATTTTTATCGTGATGTCTTCCCCTAAAATTTTCATCGAGATAATCTATAACCTCTACTTGTTCTAGCTATACCGTTGGGGCAAATGTTAGCATGGCTTTCGATAAAAAAAAAAAAAAAAAAAAAAAAAAAAAAAAAAAATTCGCTTCTGAAAAAATGATTTAGTACAAAAGAAAGAAAGTGAATTCTAAAAGTGGAAACAAGGTAAGAGAGAACCTCTATTATAATAGTTTCATTTTCTGAAAAAAAACGAAGTCGTCTTTATTTAAGAAGTACAGTCATTTTTGATTATCTAGATTAAGTTACAATCACGAATTTTTTCTAATGATTTATTTAGATCATGATCACAGAAAAATTTAAACTCGTTATATTAATGGAATGATAGAATTTCGATTCTTTTTGTATAGATAAAATCATCTTTTCAGAGCAGCTTTATTACAAAATCCCACCTGTATTTAGCTTATCTTATACGAGTTGACCTTACTGTTATGAATAAGGAAACTAATCAATCATTCAATCAAACAACCAAGACATCTACTTATTTGACCTTTTTATGTGTAATTCAACAACTGTGATGGCGCAGTATAGCCAAACATGGCTCTTGCGCCAAAAAACTACATAGAACCATAGAATCAATAACTGTGATATAATGTATTTTCATAGAATTTAAATGTTTGTTTTTTCGGTCAAGGCTGATGAAAAATAACTTACAGCTGCAAATAGTATTGCCTCTCAATATGGCTGTTAAAATATCTGAAGAAAAATTTACGAAACCATCTATTTATTAAAAGATAATTTCAAGACGAATTTAAAAAAAAAATATATAAAAAATCAATGCAAATTCTACACATAAAGTGAATTATATACAGACTTTATATTTTCACTCTGTACTATTCTTAGTTATATATGTTTTTTTATTTCTGATTTGAGAAATTTAGTTAAAATTACCATTATTCCTTGAAAATAACTTACTTAATATTTATAATATTAACGATATGCAAGTTATAGTCTCTCAGAAATTGTTTTATTCTTCATGCAAATATATGTACATGTTTCTTATATTTTGCAAACTTTTTGCCGGTTGAATTATTTTCCAGCATTCATAAGATTTCGGCTCTTTCTTAATTTGTTTGTTTCTAATCCATCAACTAAATGAATTCCGAATTGATCAATATACTGGAAATACATGGAAAAAAGCGCCGAAATTTCATGAGGAGAAAAATTAATGCATTGCATGAACAATTTTTTCTTGGAATATTTATAATACGTGTAAAAATCATATTATTTGGATTATTTCTGACAACAGAGAAAACTAATAAAATTAATTATTGAGGTGCTAGTAAAATTAATTCTCTAACTAGAAATTAAACGACTTCTATACTTGTAAAATTCAATTTTCTAAAATTCCATCTCATCATCATCCTTATCCTCTATTCCACTTCATACCCATATTTTTTATCGTTAATTTTGTTTTGACATAGCCTATCCCGTTCGATATTAAGAAAAAATAGTGAAAACATTAAATTTAAAAATAATCTTTTTTATAAATTAAAATATACTACGATATATTCTAAGAGGAAAGCGTGTAACTGTTGAGAGGTCTAAGGACCAAGGCAAAGGGGTCTTTTTAAGGAAGTTTGATAAGTGGATAGGATCTTTCTCACCCAGTTGACTGGTCTTTGAGTCTCTTTTTTTCACTTGCATTCGAACCCAGCAGCTTTGCCACAAGGGATTGAAAGCAGTTTTAAGCTAATGAATGCGAGTTCTGGATACCGTGTGTCAGTCAGTTCTGTTAGCAGCAAGCAAAGCAATTTTCTAAAGCATGTAAGTTAGCCTCAGGGCATTTGCAGCTGCTCCGGGACTCAGGTGTGGCCCTGAGTTGAGGATAAAGAATGCTGCATGGATTCTCGAGGGCTCCCCTGCAGTAAAATGTTTTAGGGCAGTTAGGGCGTTGTTGCTTTTCCTGGGTTCTACACCTTATCAGGTTTCTAGCCATTGGAGGATTTTATTATTCGAACTAGACTAGATTGGCGACTTTTCGCCACAGCGTGTTTTACTGCTATGTGGTTTCTAATACATTTAAATGTAGAGCCAGGGAGGGACAAAGGGAGTTAAAAATGCAGGAAGAAGAATAGCCTTTTGCAGCCGTTTTCTTTGTGCTTTTTGATATATAGCTCGCGTTACCAATCCGAATACAATTGATTCCACTTATTTGGGTAACGCTCGAATGAAAGTCCTGCTTCCACGAACTGAATGATCCGGAACTGAAATCCAACCATAGGTTAAACGTTAAATCCCTCAGCCAAAATTTATTTCTAAGCAATATCTATTTGAAGAATGATGAACATGTTTAGCAAACAGAAAGTTCGTGAAACCAAAGAAAATTTTTCAAATCAGTTTGTTTTATACTGGAAAAATCAGATGTTGAATGTTAACTATGGGTAAGAGAAATTATGATTTTAATTGAAAACTACTCAAAATATATTCTCGAAGTTATTAGAGTTTTTTAAAAAAATGAACTCTCAGTAAAGAATCCGATATTTGCGAACAATATGGGTGAAAGAAAAAATGTTTCAGTGAAAATCTTATGTTTTCGTTGCGATTACCGATATCATGATGAACTCGAAACTCATAGTAATATCGAAAGCTTTAACAATACAACTGGAAAATATTCACTTGTATGGAGATTGTTATAGAATTATTTATATGATGTTTAAAAAAAAGTTTTGAATTTCAGTATAATTCTTTCGGTTATATCATAGGAAATAAAATATTATTTTAATGCTTTCTTTTTCAGGTCATCATTTTGATACAGAAAAGAGATAGACCTGATGAATGATTAATCGAATAAAAATAATTTATTTTCGTACAAATAGGATTGATTGTTTCAATATTTAGTGTTAAAATAAAAAACTGAAGGATCTTAAATATAATATTATTAATTTTTTAATTGTTTTACTAGAATATTTACATAATTTTCAATTTTTAAATCAACATCCACTGCGTTTTATTAGGGAACATTTCACATAACGCCACAGTATTTGACAATCATAATTGCATTTGTAGGCCACTGTATTATTCCGTATTGTCTTATTTTATGTTTTTCGTGAAATCTCTTTCTAAAAAAGGTGCAATGAATTTTGAAATATAGCGCACTTGCTGGGGGTTAAGTGAGCATGAATCGACCCCTTCTGAGTATTTATTGCAGATTTATTATTATTTACAGTATTACAAACATCAGAATGTTTTTAAATTTGCCCGTTTTTAAAAATATTAAATTAAACACCCAATATTATGATTTTACTTAAATGTCATTTTTTTAATGAAAATTTTATAGTCGATTTTTCACATCAGTAAATAATTTTCGAAAGCTTTATCTCTTTCAAGGTCTATGTGATAAGCGATGTAGATAACATTTGTAATGTCTATTTCAAAAATATCCTATTTGTGTCAGGCAATTAATTTAGAAAAATTGCTATTCGATCTTTTAGTTTAAAATAATAAGTCCGGTTATACCAATTAAAAGTAACATATTACCATTTGAAATTGTGCTAGAAGTTGGCTGATTTACGACCACAACCAAATGAAGATGATGAAAAAAAATATGTTTTCTTTTAAAATATTTAAAAAATCTTACTAATTTGATTTAAGTAACGAATTTTTCCTTTTAAATAAATGTTTCAATATTTTAGTGTAAAAAATAACGTAAGTTTTATATAAAAAAATAGACTCAAATACGAGAAATTATGTGATTAAAATATTTAATACTACAAATTTCAGTGATAGTATATTTCCTTGATCAACGAATTTGTTTACCAATAAATGTCGAATTAGATGAAAATCTTAATTTGAATATTTATTGTTATTTCAGCCCATGTGAGAAATTAAAGAAGATCTAAGTCTCTTTTATGCGTCCTAGTGATTTTCCTCAATTAATTACAGTTATTTCAACTTAAATGTAAATTTCTATATTAAAAAAAATCTGTTATAAGATGTACCTAGTCATAGACACCATTGTATATTTAGGATTTAATATATCGCTGAGACTGCATTTATTAATAATTAAAAATAACGCATTTTATTTTTTAACATTCATGTAATCCCCATGTGATTATTTTCTTAAAATGCATTTGAATTCTAGTTAATTTAGAATTTTTCAATATAAAGTAATCTTTTTTGGTCCATCTCAAAAACTTATTTGATGACAAAACAGGGACTGCATTCCTAACTCTTCTTGCTCTACTTTTAAATGCTTCATTAATGGATTGCAGGCTTATCTCAACAGTCGAGCATCTATTGTATTGAATTATGATGCTTTTAGCTTTGCGACAGTTTCAAGGTATCTTTAAACCAGTTTTTTTTATTTTTTTTTCCGCATTAAAAACGCATCCATCAGTGATTCCCGAATCTCGTCATGACTAGTAGTGGTCCTTGATACGACGCAGAAGGAATGTGGCGCTAATTGACTTTAATTGGATATGTCGAAAATGGAATAGTTCTAGACGCTAAGCCGTGAATTCTCTTCTGTTATTTGAAATGATGCTACTAAGAGGAGTAATAAAGGAATTTACAAGTAACTGAAAGACGTTTTAAGTACAAAAGAAACAGAGAAATGGAATTAGATTTTCCATGCGTTCGTTTTATTATTTGAATGATGTAAAAATTTCCTGAAGTAATCTTAAGAACTTAGTTTCTTGAAAATAACTGAATATAGTAGAACTAGTAGAATAAAAATTACTGTTTAGCTTTCTATTGTCTACTATTTCTAGGTTTATTTGAATTGATAGTATTGATTCAGTCATGTATAATATTTTACAAAAAGGCAATTTTTTTATAGTCATATGTACAGATAATTCATTACTATATTTTTACGTTTTTCATTAAAAGCTAAAAATAAAATTATATATATATATATAAGTACGATAATAAAGAAAATGCAAACACATTATATTTTCTTGTTTGCATTAATCAACTATCTTGTAACACTCAAATAAGAATTGCATTTACGATCGGATTTCGAACAAGAGTTTCAAGGTATGAACCATTATAAGATTATCTTTAAAATCATTGACATCAAAAACAAGGAAAATGCAAATGTTTATTCCTCATGTATATTATCTATATATATTGGATTATATACCTAGTTAGAATCCAATGAGTATTTGAATGATTTCATTTAAGCATTTTTCCCCTTATTTTTCCGCATATGATGAATAGATGCTGAAAATATTGTAATCATCAAAAAATTCCACCTTGAGATCTTGATAATCTCTATTTTTTTTAGATTTTCATAAATTTGAAAGCCTTATTTTTAGTCGAGTCTATTACTCGAGAATGTAAGGAGTTAAAAGGATGAAATTAAGAGCATGGTATTTCACTCAAAAATTCTAAACTATACAGCAGCTTTCAACGAAGTCCATCAAAGAAAAAACAATCTGAATTTAAAAATTCAACGTACAAAATGGAACGAATTCAGTAAAATTTTGAATAAGCTTCATATTATTACATAGTAATAATATAGCTAGGCATTTTATTAGTTAACAGCTAAAGAAATATCTTTACGTAGATTTAAATTAATACGACTACGAACAGGATGACCTATGAAATGCTTCTATGTGATGGTTGATGTCATCTTCATTCGAAGTAATCAAGTTTTTGTTCATAATTCACAAACAATGTGCAGTTAATTAGCATTCCCAGAAATTGTTCAAATCAGGAGTTTTTTTTTTAAAAAAAACATGCGAGAATTTTTTTGTTAATTGATTTTTTGGAAGGTTTGTCATTATTATTATTTTCAAAATAAACTGCACAAAGATAAAGGCTACAAATAAACTTTTTTACAAAACATGCAAAGATCAAAATATACAAAAAATACAAATATGCAAACTATACAAAGTATGCAATAATGATCACCAAACGATTCAATCTTGAGATTTCGCCACTCCACCTTTTAGACCCTTCAGCATTCCCCATCCCCAATAATATAATTATCTTTGGAGTTATATATTTGAGAATTAAAAGTCAATACTGAAATCAGGTAGACGAATAAAAATTTATATCTTAATCTTTACATAATTTATTTTTTAAAATATAAATTATGTCAAGAAAATTTATATTTTAAATTTTATATTTTAATCTTTACTTCCTAACTATGGAATCGGGTAAAATTTGGGGAGAAAACCATCGAAAGAAAATCTGTCTGCATATGAATGCTATAATGGATATTTTATATGGTTTTTATACCAAAATGTATATTTATATTTTGGATAAAATCCTTTATAAAGTGTTAATCTAATTGTCTACGTTCATGAGATCAAGATAACTTATAAACGCAACAAGCTAATTAAATGAAATTTGTTACATGGCCCCAAATTGTAAATCTATAAAAGTTTAGTTCCAATCGATCGAAGGGAAGAATACATACTCGATTATTTTAACTTATGTCAAACACGTTCGAGAAAATAGAAGGAAAAACATTTTTGCAATAAATCTATTTAATAGTTTCAGAATGAAGTTTCTTTTCTAGAATGAAATAAACTTTGCTCCGCTCACGTAATAAATAATAAATAACACCACAATGATAATGGTAATAAAAGTAAATTAAATTTTATTTCAAAATACTTTTATAAGCGCGAGACATGTTAAAGGTATCATGTAATGAGATTTATGTTTGAGACGTAATCATTATGTTCATAACGTAATTTAATTATGCATGGTCTCCATTCTAACGTTAAAAGTTAGCTACATTTTGTATTTCATTTCTAGAGGGTATATTGGAAGAAGTATTTTTAAAAATTAATTAGAAATGTCTTTTGCTGTTCTACATTATTGATTTCGCTTCCAATGTAGAAAGATTATTACAAAATCATTAATGTGTTACCTCTAATACTTTTGAAAAAATATTTTATCGAGCAAGAAAACGAGAAATATGGTATATTTTTAATTATGTTTCGTAACATGTGGACATTTAAAATTTATTTTGATTCGCGTACTGAGTTTCAAATAATTCTATATTGTTTTCTGCTACATTTTCTTGCATAAACAAATAAATTATGCTTTTTAAAAAGAAGAATAAGAGAAAGTATTTTTTTTCCCATTCAAAATATAATTGTGTTTTTTATTTAAATTAAAAACCCACTGAATGCAAACTAAATACATATAAAGTTTGTTATGTCTTATTGCTATTAAAAGGTATATTTTTTAAAAAAATTTCGTTGGTTTCGCGATTAAAGTGGAGTTTCTTCAAAATTCTACAAATCTTTCTAGGACAAGAAAACTTTTCTCTTTTTTTTTTTTAAAAAAAGAAAAATAGTCTTCGAGTGTTTAATAGTACATGTAAAAATAATCGAAAAAAGAATTAACGATAAAATAGAAGATTCCATTGAAATTAGATACTTTAAATCAAAATAATCTTTTAAATTTCATTTTAGATATCAACATATTGAGGTAACTGATACAATTATGTAACTCCAAATTTTCGCAATCATATTTGACATAGTTTTAAAAGCCATGTTTAAAGTGTGTTTCTAAATCTGTCACGCAAATTTCTTAAGATGTTTTTTTTTAATTAATTTTTTTTTAAATAACTTCAGCTATCGAAATTTTAAAGAACCTACACTTTGAATCTTTAACTTAACTAAAACTTTGATATCGATATTATGTTTGAATGAATCTCCCTTTTTTCCCCCATAAAACTTCCGAAACTGTTTCAATCTAAAAATATCCACAGAGTGAATATAAACAATCCACATACTAAGTCGATAGCACTGCACTGTTACTTTTACTGCATTATACTGTCCCTTTCATACTTTCTAAAAAATTAATAGTGTTTTCCGTGTAAATGAATAAAATAAAATGACATTAGACAGAAAAGGGAAAGTAACTATCGCTATAACATTTTTATTTTCTAAAAATGCAGATTAATGAACAGATGAATCAACATTCTTTTTATTGTCAGAAAAACTTGGAATAGGACAAGCAGTTAGGACAATTTCATATTTCCAAAAGAATTCGCCCTTTTAAACAAGCTAGAATATCTACTGTCGATTAAAACTAAGCGAAGGAAACTGATCTCTCTTTTTAAACCTTAAGTTGGACTGATTCTAAAGTGCGTATGAAAACTCGTCTATAAGAAAATGCTATGAAATTTGGCTCGTATTTTTTTAATATTATTTTCCTACATCTAACTGAAATCTACTTTTTCTCTGGTAGATAGTATTTTGTAAGACGGAATTTTGTAATCAATTCTTCTTTTACTTTCTGATACTCTTGAGTTTTAAAATTTTGTACATTTCTATGTTCTTAGTGACAATACACTATATTAATATTTATAGAACATAATTATAAGATAATAGATTTATTTTGTGTAAATTTTAGTTTCGGGAATGTGGTGCCATCTTTTATGTTAATGAATTTATGAATGAATTTTTGAATTTAATGAATTATTATGAATTGCATTTATAAATTAAAGACTAAACAAATAGAAAGCAATTGAAGTGAAAAATTCCAATCGTTGAAAATTGCTTTTAAGAATAGTTTTATTCGATTTATTTTTCAATCAATATAATCTTATAAGTCTTTCTGAAAAGCTAATATTGCTAAAGGTCAATATCAAAATTTATTAAACGGTTGAGTTTCGAGAGGGCAAGTCTTTTGAAATCTTGTTAAATATTATTTAATAGACAAGAAAATATTTTTTGATTATATACTATTATTACTAAATTAAATGTTGAGATTCATAATAATATAATGCGCATTGAATAACAATCAAGCTAAATAATGAATGAGTACTATTAGTTAATATTTAATAGTACTGTTCTAAAATTGTGCGAATTTTATTTAAATAAGATATATTAATATTTAAAGCAAAATTAAACAATGTATCACGAAATCAAATAAGAATATGATAATGAAAACACATAATTGGACGAAGGATGTCCATCGCTTAGTTGAAATGTTTTTGTCATTCAAGAGACCGATGAAAATGTAAAATAAGTTATTGCAGTTCATGATGAACAATTTCTACCTAATTATAAGCTGATTACCTATACGAATTTTGATTAACCTCATACATATAGCTAAAAGAGGAGTGTAACATATGGATAGTGATAAATATAGCTAAAAAAGCAATATTTTTTTTGTGTATTCACAAAATAACTCATATTTAAGGATATAAAAATAAGTTCAATTTGATTTCATTTAATCCATAAAAAGGTTTGGAATATATGATTCCAAATGCCAGTCATAATTTTAAGCTGAAAAAGAAGTTTTATCTGCATGAATAGGCCATAATTGTTTAATATGATGATTTACTTGAATTTCACTGAAGCTTAAATAGTTCTCGAAGATATAATTAATAATTAAAAAAATATTTTTAATTATACAGTTTTTTTTTAACTTTCATGGAATATGAATGCATATTCCAACGTTTCTAGGAAATTTTTGGTACTGCACTTTGCATTTTAAATCCCAAGAAAACAAATTCATTTGATAAAAATTAATGGGGGGAAATTAATCCAAAATGAATGAAAACTGATAAAATAAACAATAGTTACAAATGCGTATAAAAGAATGCTTTAATCGATTCATCAGACTATTCTTTAAAGAATGAAATGTTGATATGTATTTCCTATCTAAGTCTTCAAGAGGTAAAACTTCAAAAAACAAAATCAAATAAATCGCATTGAAAGGCATTAGCTACTATATTCACGAAGCAAAATTTTGAAATAATACTTACTGCTTGATGACACTGTTTACTACTGAAGTTTTATAATTGCTATTGTAGATTGAAGAAAAATATCCCTGACGCAACATCCTTAATCATGATAAAAGAAGAGCACGGGAGATGGCATACTGTAAAGCAATATATTTTCTTATGCTGATCGATTGCTATTGTGCTGAAACTTTACAGGGGAAAACAGCGAAGAAAGCATTTCTTACTTTGTACAAGTTCAGAAAGCGACTACATAACTATTGCTTGCTTGAAAACGAAGTCCTTATGTACAGTTTCTGAACTTTAAACCACCCCGTAGGTGTCTTCATTGTTCTTAAATTGGTTTTTCTTTAAAATGAGCCCCGAAAGAATTCTTAGGTGTGGTTTTCTCCAATCCTTTTTTTTTTTCTTCCAGAAAAGCAATTCGAATGAAAACCATTTAGACATTTAGTAAAGGCAAACAAACGAACACAAAATGCTACCTCATCATCACGAATTCTTTTGTGTACTTAATTTCTCTTGTGTGTGTGGCTTCATAGTTAGTTAGACTATTGTTGTAGAAAAAGATATAAAGGGAGAAAAGAAAACATTATAACAAAAGTTTTAAGCAATAAAGTGGTTACACCCACACCTCATCATAGAAAATAAAATGAAGAATTAAATGAAGACTATTCAGAAATAAGAAGACAAAATGATGGTAACTTCAAACATAGATGCTACTCGACTTCCTGTATTAGGTTCATCTGCGAACTGCACCTTACTTAATATTATGGATGCAAGGCTACCGGAGTCTAGGGTCAAAAATAGAGTAAGAAAATGATGCTAAGCAGTAAAAACTGATTATGATTTGAATTTGTAATTGTATCTTTGAATATGTTATTCTTTTTATTCAAGATGCATTGAACTAAATAAATTAAGATTAAGTGTGGTGATACACAACAACTACAGACACAGATTTGTTACATTTAAACCTTGAAATTTGGTTAAGTTTCAAAATTTCTGATACAAAACCAAACAGTAAATTTTAATTTCACTCAAAAATTATGCTGATCAGAGGTTCCAAATTTTTACTAAGAATAGTAACATTTCATCATCAAATTCTAATGGCAAATAGTATAAATAAATTTCTTAAAATACATAGAGAGATCGTTTAAAACTGTATTACTAACCGAAAGGAAGATCAATTCAAATAATAGTAATTAGATCTTAATAATTTAAACAATATCATTATGTTACCATTTTCTGCCTAAAATTGAATACTGAGCATATACACTGTGCGTTTCCAGTTTAAAATTCAAACAGAAATGTTAGAATTATAAACTGGAAACGATTTTATGTACAAATTATGAAACAAATAACTGGAGTAAGAAACGGGGATAACTTAAAATTTCATTTAAAAAATGCAATTCCCTCATCATCTGATATTGAGATAGCTTCATTCGATTGAGAATGAAATTAGAAGTTACGCCAACAAAGGATAAAACAAGCAAACTACAGTTAAACAATGGAGATCGAATTTATATTTGTTTACAAAGGTAAGAAATACTTCATACAAATAAATAAAATAAAATTATTCATTCATCCTTCATCTATATTCAAATCGTGTAACATGTAAATACAGTGAGTGAAAGTGATGCTATTTATTGATGATTAAAAAAGAAACTACTTCAGAGATACAAAATGGCATGGCCGTTCGAGAAAGAATTAAACATTTATATTTTGGTGATTAAATTATTAGTCAAAAAAATATGAACCACAAATTATTTATTCTACACATGGATAAAATAAAAAAGTGACTATTTTCTGTTTCTAATTAGAGATTTTATATTAGAGATACAAAAGATTATCGTTCGCAAACAGAAAAGGTGAAACTATTGATTTCCTTAAAAATTCGCGAAAAAAAAAATTTGATACCCGACTTTTTTTGTCCTTTATAAGTAGATATTAAACTCTTTTGTAGCTTACTATTTGTCGTTACCAAATAAAAGGATTTTAACTAAGCTTAAGCTTATTATAGTTTAATAGAGATAACTAGTTTGATTAAAAATACATCATAAGCTTCAAAGTTTTTATAAATGGCAAAAAACTTTCTCAAGAAAAAGTATATACTATTATTCTTTTTCGGTTCAAATGGAAGCTATTTTTCACTGTTATTACACATTAAGAAAATACAACTTTTTATCACTGAACAACAAGGATATCAGAAATTGGCTCAATTTTAAATATGAATCTGAGAAATTTGAATGAAATGTCTTTAAAATAAAAGGCATCAAATGTGCGAAAAAAAGAAAAGAAAAATGCAAAAATAACAATATATTAATAGATTCAACATGATTCGAGAGCAAATAATATAAGCTAATATTAATTAAAAGAATACTTTTGTTGATGATACTTAAATGTACAATTAATATTGTGCATTTATTAAGCAATAATAAGCAGATATTAGATGTATATCTAATATTAATTACTTTGTTCAAAGTTAATGATAAAAATCAATAAATTTCCGACAGTCGTAATGTTAATCTTTTCTCTTTTATAATTTATGAACCAGAAGTAAAATTTAGTAACAAGTTGATATATCAATCGCAGGGAAAGATTGAAAATCGCTCAATAATTTGCCTGCTACTTGAATGTTTGCATGCTAATATTCAAAAATCTATCTCTTTTCCCCAAAGGATTCCTAAAAGCCGAGAGGGGAGTTGCGGTATTTTCAGGGTAATCTTAATTTGTATTGTGATTTAGAACAGCAATATGCTCAAATTTATTTAAATTGAAATCAATTATTGCCTAAATTAAAAAAAAATATTAAATTTAAACTTTAGGAGTTTTTTTTTTCTGTTTGTTCATAAATTCATTTACAGATTAATGTGTACTGATCTTTGTTACATATGGCTGACAAACTAATAAGACGACAGCTATTGCAAGCTTGGAAGTAGAATATTTAGATTGTATCGCAAATATTAGTAAAAATTGCAAAAAAGAAAAGTTTCAATTTTTTATTTACCATTATGCTTAGTAATATATTTAAATTTGAAGTTAAAATTATTTTATATGCGAGGTATTGAAACCAACCCTCTTTAAACCGACGCGTAATTAAATGCTTTGTTATCTTATTTTGCTATTTCATTATTTAAACATAAGTATTCATTACTTAATTATTCTTTAATTAATAATTATATCTGCTTTGAGGGATGTTAAATTAAAATCAGTACAATGCCTTCAGCTTAGGAGTCAAAGTGAGGGAGAGAGAAGGAAACAGACTAAGAGCCCTTGCAAAGCTTAATCCTGTTCTAATGTATTTCAAAGTACATTATATATTTTAAAGAATGTTAGCTTAAAACACCAATAATCAGGAAGTTAAAACTTAATACTTAAAAAGGGAAAAATCTCATTTTGTGGAAATGTTCTTATAGTTCTAAACTAACTGAAGCACTCTTACGTCAATCAAATTCAATGTGGTAGCTCGTAACGGTTGTGAATGGTTTCAGCGAACTATCAATGGTGTCAACTTGAGACGACGCAGACTATTGTCCGATCTTCTCTTTTGGGGAAAACTGATATCATTACTTCAACTAATGAGGTCTGACAAAGTGAAGTCATTACTTTAGCAAATCCGGCCTTACATTTACATATCCCCTGACAGGTGAGGATCCCTCCTACGGTGCTTAACAAAAAAGTTGACTCCCTTTGGTGTTACAGGACAAAAGAATCTTCAGCCGGCTGGCGCAACTGCTGTGTATTGTGTGATTTAAGGACACTCCTAACACATAAATATTTTTAGTGACAATAATTGGTGCAGCTTTACCCGAATACTAACACCGTTCCAGTTCATCAAGTTCGCTAACAAAAAAATTACCGCGGTGACTAAAAGTTTTCGACAAAATTTCGAGAAATTGGTAGTAGTATTTTAATAATTTCATTTGAGGCATTGTAACAATGAAATTTTATTTTTCAGAAGTAATGAGCTGTTTTCTGAGTATTTATTGCATAATGGTAAGTATCTTTCATAACATAAAGTAGTAAGTAAGTAAATAAGCTTCTCTAGAGAAAAAATATAGAGTATAATTTTATTTCTGTTGTACTAAATGAAGTTTCTGGCGTATTCTCATTCTATAAAAAATTAAAATTAATTTCTAAATAAAATAAAAGCAAGCATATTTTGTTTAAGAAGATTTGGAAAATTCGGTAAATTAAAAAATTGTCAAAAAAACTATTCTTCAAAAGTATATATAATCATCATCGAAAGAAAATTATAAAATTCTCCATTTATGGTAATTGTTAAAAAAAACACATTTCTTTTGACATTTATGAGTATGACATAAATTGAAATTCGGTAAATAGCTCTGTTAAAAATAAAGGGATTTTTGTTGGTTTATAATTGGAACGCATGATTCAATCATCGTTTTCTCAATTGCATCATCATGATGCGTCAACCTCTTGCATGAAATATGACAAAAATCTAAGGTGGTGCATTTTTATTAGTCAAAGTTATGTACAAATCTAGTATAAGTGCCGAGCAGGGTCATCAAGAACGTGAAAATTGAATCACACTTTATTTCAGCTATTTTCAACTAGAGTTTAGAATAACTTTATAAAATTAAAAAATAATATATTTATTTAACTATAGTCTTGATGAAATAATGCGAATAAACGGTGTTTGATTCATAAATGCATTTGTTTATACACATTTTTTACTCTCTACTTTACGGGTTAAGAGAAAATATTCATCTCCATTGCCTTTTCATTTTAAAATTCTAAGGATGAGCTTATTACCGTTATAAAATAAAATGTAACAAAATTCATATATAATTTCAACTATGTATATCGCCAAACAAGGCATAAATACTTTCAATGGCGGAAGCATGATGTCTTTCTTATGAACCACGGTCAGACGCATAGCAATATTTCATAGATAATGAATTAAAAATATGATATATAAATAAAGTACCACAAGATTTTGATAAAGGGAGTGCCTATTTAAAAGTTTTTAGTTGTATTTATAAAATTATGTATCTCGTTTTTTGATTTAGGATTCCTAATCGAGTGATATATGAAGCACAGTTAATTCTTTAATTTTAAACACACGCACACATATTATATATAAGTTGATAACAATTAATTGAAAGAAGTACAAATTATAGGAAAAGTTTGAAGGAACAAACATTTTAAAAGTGGCTCATTAAAAGTTATTTCCAATTACAAAATTATTATAAGAATAAATGGCATAACTAAACAACAAAAACAATTTTTTAAAATTATCAAGTAAATTTTAAAGTTTAAGGGTCTCTTGAGATTGTTAATTACAAAACTGACATTACTTTTACAAAATGACCGAGTTTTTGAAATAGGGCATGCATTCGACATTTCTAGGGTGACTGGAGCCACTGATTTCACCATTTTATTTGACTATTTTATTCATTATTTTATCTGTATATTTAAAACAACAACAGACATAGTCTATGTCAACTGTTAACAAATACTTCTCTCGAATATGGTGACCAAGATAAACGAACAGAAAACTTGCAAAAACAACGAAAAAAATTTATGACCGAGGGGAGGGGGATTTTATTATTTAGTATGCTAATGGTGTGGAAAGAGTCTGTTAATAATCACAAAGACTGGTCACGATGACTGATTTTTGTCTAGTGAGTATCGAAGTATTTGCTTGTAACAAGAAAATAAAATGAAAAAAGCTTTATTTAAAATATTTAACATTTGTCAGACAGTGAGGACATTCCTATACCAGTTTCTACATCATTGCTTGATATTCCTTCGTTAAATGAACATGCATAGAACAGTGGAAGTGAATGTGAAATAATCTTGACAATACTACACCAGTTTAAAAAAAATCAAGAGCGATTTGATATGAGAACTGAGAAAATCAGATCATAAGTCAGATCTTTTAGCATCAAGATTATAGAGAGGGAAAAAAGCAAAAAAACTCGCCTGGAATCCGATGATAAAATAAGAGCTCACAGAACTAAGGAGAAAATTCTTTTATACTTTAATTAAGATAGATAGGTTGTATACTTCAATAACATTGTATAGATAGCTTGTATACTTCAAGAACATTGCTTAGATAGCTTGTATAC
>JAPMOQ010023642.1:21953948-21977475 GCA_026543055.1 Argiope trifasciata
TTCAAGAACATTGCTTAGATAGCTTGTATACTTCAAGAACATTGCTTTTTTTACACTGGTATATGATCATAAGAAAAAAATTGTTCATTGGTCAAAACTGTTTATATTTCATTTTATCATGGGGCAGTAAAATATACAGAGATCACAGGAAAGGAATGTTAAAGGTAAGTAGTGCAAATATTACCAGTCTGCTATTAATTGATAAAAATATGCAAGATATTCTCTTAGCCTAATGGACATCAAGTAAAAATGGTGAACGCTCCCAATACATTTGCAAACGTTTATCATACTGAGTAACAAAAAGTTATCAGGAAGGATTTTTTATGGTTCTCGAAATCCTAAAGGATTAAAGGTTTTCACAATCTATAATTGCTGTTGAGTTTTCTGGTAGGTTATGTTTTATATAAATCATTAAGAATTTTTAGGTAACTACACAGCACAGACTTATGAACAGTTGGCAGTGTTTCATATATTTAAGGTTTCAAAAAATTAAGTTCTTATATGAAAACAAAAGCACATTTCCTACTAAGACACTAAGACAAATTTTCAGACAATCTGAAGCATTTTAGTAATAAACAATGAAAAAAGTTCCATCAAGATATCACGGTAATGGAATAAATATATGCAGGTAGATGGGACTCACGTATGATAGCAGATTTCTGCTGCCGCCAACAAAATGAAACTTTTACTACAAGCAAAAAAAATAATGATAAAATAAAAGTAAATTTTTTATGAATTGATAGAAATAACTCAGTGTTTTCATTTAATTGGACTTGGTGCAACATTATCATATATTTTTACAATATATCATTACTATTGATACATTTTGATAAACTGAAATTTTTATTATTCTTTAATAATGTTTAAAAGTATATATTTTTAAAAAAGGCGTTTAATACAGATTTCACATGATTTATTTTCTGAGTTACTAAATAGTTACTCTTTATAATCAAGCTGAGTTATTACATTGATTTAATTTGATCACTCACATTTGAGACAGTTTCAATGAGATTTAAGGGTTGCATATACATATTAGTGCCGAAATTTGATTTTCATCCCCAAAATTAGAGAAAAGTCATACAAAATTCTGAATCAGCACAATGAAATTACCTTAAAATCATAGCAAGATCATTGATTGTAAAGTCTTCATTAAATAGGAAAATATTATATAACATATTTCAAACGTAGGGCGATACAAGAAATTTTTACTTTTGATTATCATTTGCAAATCTGAATTAAACTACGAGTAAATTATTCTGAAAATATGAAGGTAAATATGATTTTATTATTAAACGATAGATTTATTTAAATTCAGAGTCTGTGATTTTTCATGAATGTATACAGCAAATTTTCTTAAAGAATGTCGAACTTGACTAAAGAATATCGATCTGATTTATTGCATAAATACATAAGGGAAATAAGAAAACCATTTATAAAAATAACCGTGGGTCATATTCTTCTTTGATAAAAACTGGTCTACCTACATAATTTTTTAAATTTAAAATATTTGCCAAAAAAGAAATAGAAAAGTAAACAGACGCTACTTACGAACCCAAAGCTGCTTTAAAATAATAAAATATAAAACATATAATAATAATAAATTAAAAAACGTTTAAGAAGTATTTTGATATGATTTTTCTTGAGCAAAGTGAACCATCAACTGCAGTTCTAATTTTCTTCTTGGCAATAATAATAATAATAATAAAAGAGAAAACTTTTGATTTGAGAGTCCTCCTTTATTTGTTTATGTATCTAACTCACAAAGAAAATTCAGAATTTACAAACCACTACAAATGATCTTAACCGATTTTCAATATATGTTCCCGACTGATTAAAAATAATAATTTTACAATTAATATTAACAATTTCTAAGCTAAACAAAAAAAAAAATAGCTACGATAATTAAGGGTGCTACTTAATGGAATTTTCAACAAAGAGGATATGTTTTGAGAATCAAATTTTGCTTTAGATGTATAATATCCTTGACTATTTACAAAGCCATATTTTACAGATAAATAAACTAAGTTTTTCATAACAGAAATATGAAACTCGGTTCATCTCTTTTGTACTGTTAAGAAAGTAATAGAAACGAATATGCTTGTTTTTCTAAATCAAAGTTCAACACAAAATACAAAAATACTTTTGAGAATTTCTTTTTTTCGATCAAGCATTCAGAAAAAGAAAAAAACTTAATTATTCTATAAGTTTAAGACGATCGACAATTATATTGATGTTTATAAAGATCCAAGAGACTGGATACTCTGAAAGAAATATTAGGTAACAAATAATGGATATTACAAAAACCTCTATTATCCATAAGATGAGTTTTTCAGCTAGTTGTTGGATAAAGGAAAATTGACTATAAATTAAAAAACTACAGACGGAAGAAAATCAAACTTTATCTCGGGAAGCCTGTTGAAACTATTGATGAAAGATTATTGAAAAAGAAATCTAAATATATGAATAATGGAAGAAGTTTTGATAAGAAATAAAATGTTAAAAAGAAAAGATGTACAAATATCTTTTGATGTTCAACGCAATCCTACACATATTAATACAGGAATTAATTATCATACTCTGCAAGTACAAGATGAAGGAGAAAGCACGTGTTTTTAAGCCTTGGAGGAACTTGAATATTTTTCATTGTTTCCTTATTTAAGAGGTATGTAAAACCGGAAGCATTTTTTATGGAACAGCGATGATAAAAAACGCAAAAGATAACATGTAAATTCTGAATTAATCGCATTAAATTAGAAGAGCTTGCAGTTATCTCTAATTGTAGAGTGATAATTTTAACTTTAGTATTGTTAACTAATGGATAAAATTCGAGTATTCTTTTATTAAAATGAAAAACAAAATTGTAACACACACACACATATATATAACTATACATTATAGCTTATTTTGATACATTATATCCTTTTCACGTTTTATTTTATTTGTTGTTGTTACGTTTTAGTTGTAACATTAAGTTATAACCCAAGTTATACAGAATGTCCTTTTCTTAATAAGAGATAAATGTAGAAATTTTAATTTCATTTAAGTATCTAATTGTTATGCTACCAATTATTTGGATTATTTCTTTTTTAGAGTACAACCATTGAACATTTCAATTCTTTGCTTTTTGGGATTTTGCATTCAAACTGTATTTTATTATCTTCAAAAGTCACAATGATAATAACTTTATAATATATTCAATTTTATTACCAAAATGCAATTCAAAATAAAGTTTAAACGTGTCGTTAGTCCCATTTCTAATCAAGATGCTTTTTGGATTTACAAATTACAATTTCATTCAATGAAATGCTTATTCCACAACTGTAGCCATCTTCACCATGGTACGCGGTTAAATTTCAATTAGGTGAAAGCATCTCAACCCATTAATCACATGTAAAACCGCATCATTAATTGCTCTTGCTATTTCATTATAACATAATTTAATGTGATAACACTGGAAACGGGCTCATAAAAATCAAGAAAAGAAGTAGAGTTCTTTATAACTTATTCTAAACAAAGATGCTTGATGATTCTTAACGAAGGTTGATTTTAATTACTTTTTCATTTATTGAGATAAAAATTTTAATTTATTTAGACAAAAGAATTAATTTATCAAGAGATTAAATATGGCAAGTAATTGCTCTTGTACTGAAGAATTCAAATGATATGTGCCAAACAAATAATACGAAATTCAGACATTCTTCTTAAATGAATACTCATGAATATATTGTTTAATTAATTTTTGTACATCTAAAACAATATTTTTACAAGGTTTAATATTAGACTTGTACATTAAGCCTATCCTACTTAGAAATTTGTTAAAAAAATCATTGTGGATTTTCTTTCATAATTACATCAAGTTATTGTTATTATTATAACTCAAGATAATTTTTTTTTGCATCTTTACCAATATTTTTACAAATGATCAATTAACTAATTATAGTCCAATAAAGAGATATACAACTTTCAAAATATAAAATATAAATTACCATTTTTGAAAACTATGTATTGGAATAAAAACTCAAATTTTAGACTAAATTTACTTCTAAAAAAATCACATTTTCAGAAATATGTACCCTATCTTTTACCCGAACATCATCATTCATTAAATGTTACTTTGTTAAAAGAGTAATTTTGGCAAACAAGTTTCAGATCGCCATCATCTAAATATTTTTAAAGAATATACGATTTATATCCGTTAAAAAAGAATATTATAACATAAAAAAAACACATTTTAAAGGCATTTTGTCAACTATCGCACAAAAACGTCGGAAACATAAAAAAATCTGCTGATATTACGGTTGACTGAAATTGTAGGTTAAATTTTTAAGAAATGTTATCATTTCTCTTATAATTTATATGTATGTCATTAAAACTCCTTCTTAAGATATTTTATCAAGTAACACTGCCACAATAATTCTTGCAAATACAACATATTATGTAGATAATTAAGTATAAATTCAATACTTATACTTTTTCTCTCGCATAAGTATCCAGAACAGATTCTGAACTTAACAAAAACATACCTAGAAGCGCAGTTAGCAGAGTGAATTGTTCCTGACACGATGTGTCATCCCTATTGAATCCATAGGAGAAACCATACAACTGCCTCTCTTCTTTCCACAAAATAGGTAAAAACAGCTCCTTACCGCGTCTTGTCCACCTGTTTCCGATGCAGTCCGTGAAGAGAGGAATGTAAACAGAGGGCACGTGCCCCACTTACCTAGTGATGGAGAAGTGTCCGGCGTACGGGTCTGATGGGCTGAGGCTAGGCCGGGGAGTGGCTGGTGCTGGCGGCAGTAAAGCAGCTCTGGGCGGCTCGGAGGCTGCACCTCGGGCAGCCATGCACTTTGCGGCGCTTGGCTCCGTCTGACACTCCTACGATTCTCCGTCGGCGGCTCCCTCGCAGTAAGGGTTAATCATAGCCATGGGCTTTTTTGGGTCCGGAGCGGGAGGCTGGGGTTGCCAGAACACACGACGATTCGTCGCCAAATCCTCGGCACTGAAACAAACCTGCAGATCGAAAAGGAAACTTGCTAAAAAACTGCTCACAGGGCAATTCTTTAAAAAAAGTTTGAATGACCGGGAATTGTTCTACCTTATACTTCAGATTCATCATGTGAAATGCTATTTTGTCTTTAATCCGGAGAATACTGGAATATATTAATTGAGGAGGAGGTGGTTTATCAATGAGTTTCTCGGTTTATTTGAGGATGGAATAGATTGGATTGATTATTGCCAGTACATTAATTACAGATGACAAAAATAAAAATAAACATCTTTTATATTTTTTTCGAAAATCATTAATTTTTTTCTAGGATATTAGAGAGCATTGGATGGAGTAGTCCTTTGAAAATCTCCTGTCATACATTTCGAAAGAATTTATTCTGTCTTTGAGGTTATATTTATCATGAGGTATCTTTGAGATTACAATTCCGATATTAATTCAGGAGGAGGTGGTTTATTAATGAGTACCTCGGTTTATTTGAGGATAGAATAGACTGGATCGATTGTTACCAGTATATTAATCGGAGATGACAGAAGTAATAAAAGACATCTTTTGGCTTTTTTTTCAAAAAATTTTTCGTTTTTTTTATATCAAGGGTATTAGTGAACATTGAATAGAGTAGTCCTTTAAAAATCTCCTTCTATACATTTCGAATGAATTCGTTCTGCCTTTGAGATTCTATTTATCATGTGAAATGGTGGCTTAAAAACTGTGTGAAGAATGTAATTCTTTAATTAAAAGTAACGGATAGTTCACAGATGAGCTATTCGTTTGTAGAGTAGATAAGACTGGTTCTGAGTATGAAATAATGTTAATCAAAACAAAAAAGCGATGCAATTCCGAAAATTGCTCTCGGTCTCGCAAGGGATGATCCTTCACAAAATTTATGTCTTGCATTTCGTCAGAAGGATTATTTTTTGTCTTTACTCAAAATTTGAAATAATATTTGTTTTGAAATCGTAAGTGAAATGTAACCACTTTTTTTAAAATTTTGCACTTTATGATTGAGGCTGGAGCAAAATGACTTAAATAATTATTAAAGAAGACTAAAGGGAAAAAATAAGACGAGATTATAAAGTGATGAAATATTTTTTTAGCTTCATCGTGTGATAGCAAGAGTGGACGGGAATTTATGTCAGTTGAAGAAGAGGTTGGTTATCAATCTTAAGTGAATTTTTATTTAAGGTTGGAGTAAACTTGATTGTTTTGTTTTAGATAAAACAAAAAAGACAAGTTGTTCTAAATTTATTACATAATTTTGGTTTATTCGAATGAGGATGAGTTAATTAAAGAGAGTCGCTTGAAGATGTGATGTTTTATTGATTTATTAATTTGCATATGATGTTCAAATATATTAGATTAAATAGCTGTGTAATAAAGTAATTCAATCGTAAAAAAATATATGCCTTATTATTCTAAATTCAATTTTATTGGTTTTTAACTTGACGGAACTTAATGATATATTGAGATATAATTCATTTCCAAGCGCTTTAGCTATATATGTATACTCGAGTTAAAAATAGTACTGAGAAAAAAAAGGGAAATGCTCAATTCCCCCTCCCATTAGTGAATACGAATATCTTCCTTTGATTGAAATAAAGTTTGCGTTTTTGAAACGGAATAAACACCAGAAAAATGATCAAGAATTTTCAAAAATTTATACAAAAAACTGAAATCTTTACGAAAAATTATGCTGCCTTTTTCACCGCGTTCTTTATTTTTAGGTAGTTTGAGGTTTAAGGCCTTCGAAATAGGGGCCGCGGTGGCCTGGTGGTAAGGTCTCGGTTTCGGAACCGGAGGGTTTCAGGTTCGAGACTCGATTCCACCGAAGAACCGTCGTGTGAGGGGGTCTCTTGAACGTTAAATCTGTCATGCCAAACGTCCTCCCGTTGGTGTGGTGTAGTGTAGAGAGGGGGGTGCCAGTTCAGGTGTCGTCCTCGTTATCTGATCGTGGTTCAAAATTACGAGGTCTGTCCCAAAATAGCCCTCGAGTTGCTTTAAACGGGACTTTAATATAACTAAACTAAAGCCTTCGAAATTGAATTTCCTTTCACCCCCCCCCACAATTTAAAATAAAAATAGTAGAAAAAAATCTGATTGCGGAATTCGGGTCTTGATGGAGAATTAATAATTCTTCAAAAGTCTTTATGTGTGCAACAGTATTAAACCATATGAAATTTGTTAACATTCAGCAACAAAATAATCAATCTCAAAATAAAAATAGATCCATTCAATAAAAAGTAGAAAATAATTCATTCCTTTCTAATAAAATAGATAGGCACGAACGAAAAAGAAAACGAATTATGATAATTAGATAGTCGAGGGGTTTTACGTTTTGTGTTGAACGCTATGCGTACCAGAATATTTCCAACAAATATGGGCAATCTCAAGAGGGAATTAGAATAATTAATCTTTTCTGTTCATCCTTAAACTTCAGAGCCAAATAAAGCTCCATTGTGAAAATAACATATGCCATTTGCATATGTTTGCAGCTAAGGGTGTATCTGACGTAAGTACTGGGCTGCGGTGGCCTGGTGGTAAGGTCTCGGCTTCGGAACCGGAGGGTTTCAGGTTCGAGACTGGATTCCACCGAAGATCCGTCGTGTGAGGGGGTCTCTTGCACGTTAAATCTGTCAGGTCAAACGTCCTCCCGCTGGTGTGGTGTGGAGAGGGGGGTGCCACTTCAGGTGTCGTCCTTGTCATCTGACCGTGGTTCAAAATTACGAGGTCCGTCCCAAAATAGCCCTCGTGTTGCTTTAAAACGGGACGTTAATATAACTAAACTAAACTAAACTGACGTAAGTACTTGTTACATTAACATTCCATTTTGAAACAATACGAAATTCACATTCTTGAGCAATGATTAGACGATGAGGATGGCCCTTGAATTTGCACACTGTTTTTGAACTTTCAAGCTGTAATGCTGCTATGAGTACTCAAGTTGGTTTCCGAATGTTGTAGCGGTGAAATAGGAAGAGGGGGGGGACAAAATAATATATATATTTAAAGTTCTACATTGAATTATTCCTCGAATTTATACTTCAAGAGAAATAAATTCAGCTGTCAATGGAGCCTTAAAAATTGGTGTCCCGAAATAAATTACTCCATCGGACCTAATTCCAGAAATGTGCATATTTTATCTGTTATTAGAAAATGTTTGAATAATAATATTTATTTCATGATTATTATTTTTCAAATAAATTAAATGCAGTTAATTAATACTCTTCTGAAGAAAGTAAAATGACCTTATCAATTTAATACTGAAATCTATTGCGTACTTTACTGAAAGAGAAAAAAATTATTGATGAGCCCGTAGACATCATTCAACATACAGTTAGATGTTCGATAACATGCACAGTTAAGTTTATGTGATCATAATATCGCTTGAGTTGACTTCTTAAGGCAAACTTTGTCATACTCACAGAAAATTAATTTTACCTGAAAAAGTTTTAAAAGTTTAGATATTCAAGAAAATTAACTCTTATATTTTGAAAGAAAAACTCTCACAAAAGGAAAGAATGAGCTCTACTAAAGAAAACCAGGTTACAAAAAGTGGGGGGGGGGGGTAGCTTTTCCTTATTATTATTAAAGAAAAAGAGGGCTGAAAATGAAACAGGGTAAATTCCAAATATCGTGCTGCACTGATAAATCTAACCGTTTTAAAATTAAGTTTTGGTTAATCAAAAAATTAATAAATGTTAATAGAATCAATAACAAACAATTAATTTTTGCTGACACTTGACAAAAAGCATATATTTACTGAAAGAACAACAAGAACGTCGGACGTTGTTGCTTCAAATGAAGAAGGGCGATTTATTCTGAATGATTTATTGAGGAAACTGGATCCTATTTACATTTTAAACTTAGAGAAACAAAGAAAATTTAATGCTTATCCGTTCATTTTCGCAATAATCTAATTCATTAAGTTATCCGACTAGGTTCGGAGATTAATTTTTTTAAAATGGTGCTCAAAATTTTTTTAATAGTTTGAAATAACTGAAACAGGCTTCAGATATAACTATAAGAGGAAAAAGTGCATTTATTAATTAGTTTTTGAGAAAACTGCTGATTAAATGAGAATTTAACAAAACAGTGGATTAAAAAATAATAAAAAATATTTAATTTTTATTTCACTTACATAGAGCTCAAACCATAAAAAATTTAGAAGATCACCAGATAAAAATAAATAGAAATTAAATAAATAGAAATTTTAGGGCATTTGAAGGTGTCATTAAAGATTTTTTGCGGAATTAATCTATGTTTTGAACTGAAAGTTTCAGTGAAACGTGTATAAATGAAGTTATCTTAAAATCCGTGGTTTATTACACCCTAAAAGTGTTTAGATACAAGCACACCAAATTTCCTTAATTTTTTTTCAATTGATTTTGAAATATCATGTTTTGCGTGAACCAATCACAGTGAAATATTCATTCTTTAGAAAATGCGTTTAAATATTGTGTTTGTAATTTAGTTCATCCAAATGCGCTGTTAGCAAATATTGTCATGTTTTTATTACAAAATCAGCACACTACTGCTGAGCAAAAATCAGCGCACTACTGCTGAGCAAAAATCAGCGCATTACTGCTGAGCAAAAAAAAAAAAAACATTATTTTTTTGTTAAAAATATCACTGTTTCCGATTTCACTTTTATTTATTGTCTATTATTTAAACTATTCTGCCATATTTCTGTCTTTTATATATTAAAAGTAAATGTTTTAGAATATACAAAGTTTAGACATTATTTTCAGTCATAAAAAAAAATTTCAGATCTTTAATGAAAAAAACATTTTCGCAATCTAGTCAGATACCTTAATTTCTGCTAACGCTTACCTTCACATCTTTTTTTTTAAATTGACGTTTGTTAAAAATATAACTAATGCTTGGGGGCCTGATACCTCCTTCCAGAGCTCTAAATTTAACCTATCGTGTGTTCGATTGAGGGGATGTCTTATTTATTTTTTAATGAATCTAATTTAATTTTTTATCATGATATTGAAAGGTAAGATATGCTAGACTTATGAAGTGAGATTATGAAAGTAATTTTGTGTTAAAGCAATCTATATATATTAAAAAAATGAATGTTTGTCGGTATGTCTCTTATGCGCTGCCTTACCGCTCATCCGATTGTAACAAAACTTTGGTAACTTGCACTTTAAATGCTCGGACTGAACCTAAAAAAATCCATGCTTTTCGCTTAACCAGTTGTATGCTGGATGCTTACGAGTCTGATAGTCAAGAAATTTGTTTCTGCTGAAGACGGAAAAAAAAATACCTTCCCTAAAGCGCTTGAATAATAAAGTAAGAAATAATAAAAATAAATACTATTTACACTTCTCCTTTATATATCTTTCAATTTCAATGAATGTATTCATTTCCGATACGAAAATAAATCTATTATTTCTATAATTCCTAATTAAACAAGACAGTTATTTTAAATTTCAAGCGACATTTCCAAAATTATTTCTTTTGCTGCAGCAACGCGCTTGGTACCAGCTATTATATACATAAAACCAAGCATGATTCTTAAGAAAGAAAAAAAAAGAAGGAAACAATACATAAATCAAGAATCGAGATTGAGAGTTGTATGAAATTGCAAATATTGATTTTTTAAATCTCTCTTGCATTCAGAATTCAATATTTTCGATCAAAAGATTTACGCACTTGACCGTTTTTCAGGTACTTTACAACTGCGTTCGAGATGTGAAAGTGAATACTAGCGGTTAAATGACTGGAATGTGAAACACTAGGAGAGAGCGAAAGAATCTTGAGATGCTTTCTACTCTTCCTTAATCATAACTGTGACTGCAAGTTAATAATTCGTATAGCTTCTCTCAGAAATTCCGAACAGATAGATGTTCAGCGAACATTAAGTCTTAAGACTTTGTATGGGTTCAAATTTCTGAATATGAATAATCTATTTTCGAGGATCTGATTTCCTTGGACACTAGAAAATAACATTCCAGTAATTTATGTAATTTTTATTATTATTTTATTACAGATTCAATAGCCTAAGCACTAAATAAATCTTACTATACCCGAGTTCCATAAATCCTTAATACACTTTGTATTTGATTTGATTTTTTTATATTAATCAAAATTCGATTACAAAATCTTGTTAATGCCTTCGTAACCAAATATTTTTTAAATCGAAATTGAAACTTTTCATTTATTTATTTTACTAAATCGACAAGATATTCGCAAAGCGGGCATAAACACTTGAGGAAACGGTTGGACATATTTTAACTTGTAAAAAATGACTAAGACCCTTAGGAAAATTGAATTTTCAGCTTTGCAATTCTTTATTTGACAACGCCCCTTGAAACAACTTTTCGTAGATTTGATACATAGTAACTCAATGCATTAATGCGTCTATTTATTCACTGTATTAATGCATCTTTTTTTTAAAAAAAAGTTTAAGTTGTTTGTGAGGGTAACAAATCTAACGGTACAAAAATCACCAACAGAGCCTGACTAAAGCATGGCATACTGGGTAGTTGCTTTGGGCCCCCACATCAGAGGAGGACCTTCAAATCGAATAGAAAGTTTATTTTACGTTTCCTGCCATAATACCGTAGGAAAGTTCTATACACTTCTATACACGGTTCTTTATTACTGAAGTAGTGACACAGGGGGATTGGGGCAAAGATTTTGCTCCTGGCCCAATTAGGTGAAGTAGAGTCCTGATCATCAACTTAAGATCGCTCAAAAGGGGTTAAAAGGTGATACAATGAAAAGTTTATAGACCTTTTTATTTAATAGACTTTCGTATAACACAGTTAAAGGCGCCTCTATGAGTACGCAATATAAAAAATTTCGTGAAACAGGAAAGTTATCTATGGAAGAGTACGTTTTCAATGAATTTGCCATACACATCACGATTTTTATTTAAGTCTATTCATATCATGAGAGATTTTCTAATAACAATATTTGGAAGTTCATTTATTAGATGGACAATGTAAGGGTGCTCGTGGCAGTTTAATTTATCTATATTAACACCAAATTTTAAAGTAATATGAAGGCTATTTTAGGACACATCTTATTATTTTGAATCGCTCGGATAAGGAGGACAGCACTTGAACCGGGATAATTTCTCCAAACTTTTTAATCACATCAGAAAGATGTTTTACTCTCGATAGATTTAACTAGATGCACCACAACCATGTCCATATACACGATATGTCGGGTTCAATTACATATCCTCCATTCCCGAAGCTGAATCTGGTATAAAACCATTTCGATCTCTAGCAGAAAGTCGGTATCGCTATTGAAAAGTCACAAGACTAAATCTTGATTCCACAATTGTGAGTAAAAACCATAATTGTGACGAATTTCCAATGCAAGTCTGAAACGGCCAGAATTAACCTTGTCCAGATCATCTACAGTCCTCATCGTCTGATTGCGAGGCCGGTCCCAAAGTAATTCATGCGGTATACTTAAAGGATACATTAATATATCTTTATTAAATCGGTTTACTATATTATATATTATCGGACCGAGCAAGTTTAAAAAGTCAAAGTGGAGATGTGAAAGCATAAGAGCGTATTACACTACAGAAATGGAAAAAAAATTCGAAAAGCCAGTAAATGAAAATCACTTCTCCGCTTTTTCCATTAAGAAAATTTATTAACGTGACAGTGACGTCACCATGAATGCCAAGTCCATGTGGTTCAGGGATTGTTTCACAAAGTTTAAAAAATCATAATTTTACACTGCATTATTTGTCTCACTCCTTTTATCTGTGGGCCGCGGAGGCCTGGTGATAAGGTCTCGGATTCAGAACCGGAGGGTTTCAGGTTAGAGACTCGATTCCAACGAAGAACCGTCGTGTGAGCGAGTCTCTTGCACGTTAAATCTGTCAGGCCAAACGTCCTCCCGTTGGTGTGGTGTGGTGTAGAGAGGGGGGTGCCAGTTCAGGTGTCGTCCTCGTCATCTGATCTTGGTTCAAAATTACAAGGTCCATCCCAAAATAGCCCTCGTGTTGCTTTAAACGGGACGTTAATATAATTAAACTAAACTCATTTTATCTGTTAAAGAGATGAGGTTTCTAAGGAGGTGCTGCTAAGTTAGTTGTCTTCCCCGGCATCGTTAAGTATTTCGAGCTGCGTTTTTGCATGGATTTGAAACAAAATGGCAATTATATAAATAAATTATATATTTTTTTAAGCATATGTAATTTACACAAAAGTTAAATTCCTAAGTTTTAAAGTATAAGATCACTGAATAACCATTACTACACCCCCTGAAGACACTAATACTCTAGTCACTTGGAAGGAAAATATTAATGAATAAACAACAGCTAACATAACAGGTCATTATGAAATGAAATAAAGTGACCTAACAGAACATCATGAGATGAAAAAATTATCTAAGCAATGAAACTGTCTAAATTCTGAAGACAATTTAAATAATTTGAAAATATGTACAGGGTGGTTATGAAATAACTTCTCTGGTTTAGAAGCATCTGCAACTAAACTCATGAGTGGCATGTAACGAGATCATTTACAGACTATGGAAAGCAAGAAGAGATGAATTCCTCAGGAAAAAAAGTTCAGCCCTTTGCACTCGGATGGTGCATCATTTTGATGTTTATTATTATTATATTGATTTTTAAAAATATCTACAGAATGGCAAGAAGATGTATATGAATTTTGGGGTAAAATTCAGCTTCAATTTTGGTAATTTCAAATCAAATCAAACCAAATAATCTTAATCAAATAAAAATAGATATTTTTGTCACAGCAATAAGCAAATCTTTGTTTAAGCTGAATAATTTTGCATCGAATTACTTTTCCGGTTACAGACGGTTGATAACAAGTCTCCAATAGAAAAGATCTAATTCCGTCGGCAAGAAAACTAGACAATAATTTAGTTACATTTTATTTGACAAAATACGTTTTAATTGTATGTGAAGAAATGCTATAAAGATAAAGCAACTGCATTCTGATAGAGATAATAAAATCCGGAATGGGTTTTTTTTTTCTTTTTAAAAAACTTAAAATGTCTTTATTGCACTGGTCAGGGGAAAGGAAGAGAATGGATTTGGGATAAGGTGGATGTGCAATGTGTCTATAGAAGATATTTTTTTAAGCCGCTGTTATGAAAACAGAAAACTATAACATGTTAACATAAAAATACATAACGGTTTCTTTAACTACTGTGTTTGCGTTTTGACTGTTGCATTGAATTACAGAATTTACATATTTAAATCTGGAAGACAAAGTAGCAATTTATTTAAAATAAAAATCTCTTAAACGCGCTTAAAAATCTCCGTTATACTTTACATTCATGCATGAATTGAAACAGCAATTAAAATAGGATGCGTCATCCAAATATGAGGTTAAATACACTCGCAGATCAAGGAGTTAAGACTTTTTAATCCTATTAGTTAAAGCTGTCAAGAGAGCTAATTTTATTAAGAAAATTTGGTTAAAATGGCCATACCTGAAATTAGGTAACTGACAAATTATTTCGTAATCGCTTGGCAATCCATAACGAAAGATTTTGTTTGAAATTGTTATGTTTGTTACTTCAATGTTTCATTTAAAGAGATTTCATCTAACTGGATTTAATTGATCTGATTTGCTCAACCAAATTGCTTCTGTCGGTTATGAATTCTAATCTATAATTAACTGTAAATAATTCGGAAATATCTTTGATTTAAAATATTTATTTTCAATCAAATACTTTAAGTAACTGTTGCGTAAATTTTCATTTGCTTTAATGAATGATTATTGATTACTTAGATAAGAATGTACAGTATAGATCAGAGGTGCTGAACTGGTGCCCCCTTTTCTAGTTAATAATTCAGTATCCCCCCTCCCACTCCAGATAAATAAGAGCGTTCAAAATGCATGGGGAAAACAAGAATTAAAAAAAATTACAAATAGATAAAATATTGTTGGAATTGAAACGCTACTGAATTTCTTCTTTATTTAAAAAAGAGGAATAAAAGTTTTAGCTTATCTGTTATAAGGACAGACAGAGGTTTGGATGATACAAAGTAATACATAATAAACTATTCCTTTCTAAATAGATAAATTCATAGTTTCAGAAAACAATCAAAACGTATACTTAATTATATTAAAAAGTATTTTTATTAAAATTTAAAGACAGCGAATTTCTAACTTAACTAATGAGATGGATGAATTTGAGGCATTTTATTAAGAAAATACATCAGGTATATGTGCATGTTAATATAAGGCTCGATTTTACTTTAAAAAGCAATTCGTAAGTCATTGCGTTCAGTAACATGGAGCTGATTTCTCTTTTTTGTAACCAATGTTGCCTCAGTACTAAATCCACAGTTTGCTAAATATGAAGATGGGAATGCTATCAGAAATCGTTGAATAAGCTACCATAATCCTGAATTTAGTTGCGAAATCGACTTCTGTAGCCAAAATCCTTGATAGCCATTCTTTAATTTTTGATTCCTCATTTGTTGTCAGTTCTATTAGTGCTTCTAACTGAAATGATCTTACTGTGTTGACATTGAAAAAAAGGATCCCAAACTCAGTCTGGTGTGTCCATGTTTAAAATGTCCTGGAATCCTTCCTTGAAGTCATTGTAGAGGTTTTCCAAGTGTTGACAGTAAACAAGCAAGTGGTCGCACTTGAATGATATTGCGATAAACATGGGAAGTTATTGAATTCACGTCTACTTATATTTCATTTATATAATAACAGTTTGGACACGAAAGCAGCAAAGCTATTTTTAGTCTTAATCAAGTTTAAGTCGTCGCCTTCAAGTTGGAGATTGACATCATTAAACAATTTATACAGGTCTGCTAAGTGTGCTTTATCGTTCTTTGATGCGATGATCTTGTCTTGCAATTCCGTGTCTTTTTTTCCTAGGAACTCTATCATAGATTCAAACAGATTGTAAAATCGAGTCACACAAGTACCTTTTGAAAACCAGAGCACCTCTGTGTGAAGCAGCAATTGGTTGAAATCTTCATCATTTGCAATGCAAAGCTGACTAAATTATCTGTCATACAACAAGTTGCTTCTGATTTTATTAACTGCTCTTATAGCATATTATAGTGATGTCTGGAGGCCTTCGCTCAAAATTTTCGCTCCCAAATGCTGTTGATGAATTCCGCAATACACAGCAAGCACGTCAGGAACTTTATTTTTTAAGTGTGCTATGAAGCCTTTGTGACGCCCTGTCATAGCCGATGTGCCATCCCTAGTAACTGACAAAATATTATTAAAAGGAATTTATTTTGCATCAAAAACACTTTTCCAGTCTATCAAATATGGTTTTTCTTTTTGTATCTGTTTCCAAATTGGTAGCAAACAACGCTTTTTGACATATTTTTTAATCTTTGATAAACCTCACATATGACAATAGCAATGTTTCATTGGTTGGTAAAGTGGACTCATCCAGCTGAATTGAACAGTGAATCATATCGAAATATGGGAATTTTTGCACACGGATAATGAATTATCAGCATGATTTTTAAGTCTTTTTTAGACAATATTTTGTTAATCTTCCCACACACCTCCGTGCCATATCAAAGAAGGCCTAATTTTCTCTGGGACTTTTACCACCCCCTCAAAGCCTCAAGCGCCCACAAGAGGGCGTTATCTCCCACGTTGGGAACCTATGGTATAGACATATAAAACTGTTTTTTTTTTTAAATTTATCATTAACTAATACTTTTTTTTTTTTGTCCAACTGAAATTTTGAGAGCGGGCAGCCTGGAATTCGATTCTGCGGAAGGCCATGGCCCACCCTGGGCTGAAGCGCCACTGAAGAAGAAGAAGAAATTTCGAGATGTACTGTTACTTTTAATTCCTTAACTGTTGTGGTCAAATTCCACTCGTGAATCGAATTATGACATTTTTAAACTTATAAATTAACTGTACAGGACGATCTGATATGAAAATGTTGATCTGAAATTTCAAAATATCTATAAATTCGTAATTGAGTCAATACGACTGAACATGAACAAAACAAAAAATCTAGTTAATTTGATAGTAAATAAAACTTTCTCAGTTAAGGTATTAAAACCTTATTTTAGGTTACAGAGAGTTCGCTATGGAAGAAATTCATAATTTTTATTCTTGATAGATGTAAGTTGTAATCATAGTTTACAAAAGAACTAATTTTGAAAGTAGAAAAATGTCATTTACTTGATAGGCAGAGCAAAGTAACAGTCGGTCTCGTTTGAAGGAAATAATCGAGTTAATTTATCACAAATTCAAGACAGTGGAAAGTCGCATCCACAGGAAAGCCTTAAGCTTCATTCAAATAGCAAGCAACCTTCTATCCAAACTTCAAAAATCAAGTGATCCTTCAGTGTTAACAAAAAATAAATTAGCAGAATGAGTTTTGGAACTATATTAAGATTCTTGCAATAAATTTACAAGCCCGAAGAATTCTGAAAATTTTTCCGCAGAGTTTGACTGAATTTAGCTCCACAGAGTTTGACTAAATCTTTATTTTTATAATATCTTCTCAAAAAATAACAAAAGATTCAAAAATAGAACTCTTTACTGTTTAGTTTCCTTTACCATCTAATGAGATGAAATCTAAGGTTGTCAAAAGATGAAGTTATACTGATTTGATTAAGAGTCCATATAACTTCAAAGATGTTTATGGGTTCATAACATATGTATTGAATTATAATATCTATGAATTATTTAACTTTAACTAGTTAGTGGGAAAATGTGATTATTCCACATTCTAACTACACTCAACATCAATCACATTTAAGGCAGAATATTGTACAGTCTTTGATTTCTTGACATATATTATTTGTCTATACCTATTGTAATTTCCTGGGTTTTTTTTTGTAGTTAGTTGTTTAGTCTCTCTAGTGTAAAAATTATTTAGACCGAGCCCTTGGCTGCTCTTCTTTTTAAAAGTGAGCCTATCACGATATCACAACGGTACTTGAAAATCTTAGGAATTTGTTTTAATATGGTGGATGCACTTCAGCGAAAGAAAAAGATTTTTTCCTGGTAAAGACCAATTATATTTCATATTACAAACAAATAACATGTTTGAAATTCTGATAAAAGATATTAATATTTTGGAACTGGTTGGAAGAATTGTTCCTAATTTTGAGGACACAGCCAATAGTGTGGCTATTACAGTTTGAAAAAACAAGTAATCAAGAAGGTGAAAGAGCTAGTATATAACTACTTATATACATTTATGAGCAATTTATCTACATCTTTTTAAATAAAAATCTCAATGGGGTACGAGCACTAAACGGAAATGAGTTATATGAGATGACCTTAAAATAGTAAACTTTGAGTTATTTTATTTTCATTTTTTATATAATTTTACAGAAAATTATTTTCATTCTTTTTTCTTGCTATATAAGAAGAAACAAGGATTAAAACTATTGGATTAAATTCCGAGATTGGATGAAGGTTCAAATTTTCTCTTACGAGTACTGTTGTTAAGAGTGTACAGAGTGAGCATTTTTTTTTTTCAGTAATAGACCAAGAGTGTGACTTAGCTACTTCTTCCATCACATTCGCTTGCACTACTCCTTTCTACACGGGGGCATATTCACACACCTCACTGGCCTTGCCCGAACCCAGATTACCGGGAAGATGCGCCATCTCTATGCCCTCTGATTTTGAAAGCTTTCATAATTATTTATAAAATAGACATTAAAAATAAAATTTTACTTATAATTAAATATAATGTTTACTTATTTTGCTACGTATTATAATTTTAGAGAAATTTTTTTTAACGGCATGCAGTAGCGTATGAAAAAAAATTCAGAATGTTTTGATCGATATGAATTTTACCGGACATGAATACTATTCATCTGGGGAAAATAATGAAACAGTTTAAAAATTTTAACACAAATGTTACTCATTTTGTGTGAACTACTTATACAGATTCCTTTGCAATTTTGGAAGCCAAGAAAAAAACATTAGTTTAAGCTATTAAAATAAGTTATTTACTTACGTTGTTTCACTGAAATACTACATAAAAATTTAAACAGAAATGAAATACAAATTACTAGCTTAAAATACCGACCCTTCCCTTAATAAAACCATCTATTTCTATCACACTCCTGACAACGTTCTTCGGTGAATTATTAATTTGTTTTCCTTCCTCTGTAACAAATGATTGCATTCAAATAATCAACTGCAGAAAGAAATCCTCTGATGACAGAGACTAAGCCCTTTGGAATTAGCATGAAATTTAATGAATTTGAATTTATGTGCGAGATTCCTCTTATGAGAATCGGGTCGAGACAATTAAGGGTCAAGAAGTCGATCCGGGTCAAGATGTTAACAAAATAAAAGTAACGAACTCGCTTTTAAGGAAAAGGAAAGGGAGGTGAAGAAACCAGTTACCTATTCACTTGGATAACAAAACAGTTCACCTTGTCCGACTTTTACTGATAGATTACTTAAATATGCATACAAAGTGCGAGCGAAATGATGCTCCGCTCTCATTAAATGTCATGCTTTGAATTGACGAAATCAATTCTTTACAAGATTTTGGTACAAGATATTATAAAGAATACCCGTTCCGGCAAGTTTGCGGGCAACTTGTTTTGCTACTTTTAGCGTGTATATCTCGTTTTTCTTAAATATTAATAGATCTTTGTTAGAAATACAATGAGTTGAGAATGCTTTGGGGGGAAAAAAGAGTGTAATTCAATTTTTAAGATCAATTGGTGCGATTTAATATGTTCAATTCACCTTTGTTATTCATTTTATTTAATTTCGTTTTAATAGTTTGATAAAAATACCTTGAAAATTGGAAAAGGTGAATGAAATAATACATACATTTATGCTTGAAGCACAAATGTTATCACTTTGTTAAATTACCTTCAACCTTTTCGATTCAAATTTTCAAGATAATTTCTTATAACAAGAGACTTTATAAGATTAATATTGATTTTTCTTTGATATGCTCCTCCAACCTAATGAACATAGTTTACAAAGTCATTTTTCATCAACTAATACGATTTCAAAATCAAATGAAGCAATAGAAGGCAGAACAAGAATTTTGTTTGATTCATTTATATTGCATATTCTTATAAAGTTTACATATTTTCTCCAGAGCTCCTTCAGAAATACGTGGATGTCAAAACCTTTGTTGGCACATTTTGTGATATAATTTAATTAAAACCCTTTGATATTTTTACGATAGCTATATTAGTGATGTTTAAGGATTATTAAGCATCTAAATTTGGCTATAATTCGGTTATTTAGTAATGAAATAGAAAATATACGATATATTTTTCGTAACAGTGTATGCAGGATATGAAAAAGGATTTAGATTTTTTTATATATATAAATTAGATCCTTCGCTCCCTTTTAATCATTTAAGCTCGAGCTTATAAGCATGCTTCGTAATTTATACTCTTTAATGAGTGACGAGATCAATATCCGAAATTCAGCATCCTATGCTTAAAATCTTCACGCCAACGAAGGGATATGTTTACTATAGTCAATGGCAGTTCATGTTGATTGCATCCAGAAAGTTATGAAAAGCCATACCAAGACTGGTACGTGTTTACAGCGTTTTGGGGTTATACAAAGAATTGATAAAAATTAAGTATTTCGACTTTAGAATTTCTTTATACAGAACGCGAATAAGTGATATAAAAATATCTATCAGCTACTTTAAAATATTTTGAGTTCATAATCATAAATATTTCACTGAACATCTAATTAACTAAATCGTAGTTGTCAAGTTAATTTCATTATTGTAACAACTGATCTTGAATCCGAGTATCATTCAATACTGGATTCTGCTAATTTCTCGGATACTTGTACTGCATGTTTATTACAGCCTATCCAAAACGATTTCTTGCATACTGACATGATGGACGTTAAATATGACAGAAATTCGCTCGTCTTTACAAATAAGAGATGTAGAGACTTGGATAACGGAAATGGGACTGGGCCGTAGTTTGGTTACAGTTCAATATGCAGAGATCCAGTTACACTGGCAAAATTAAAAAGTGCTGACTTCCCAGCTTTTGTCAAAAATTGTTTCAGAAGACTTGTATCGGGTAACGAACTCTTAAAAATCTATAACAAATGAAGAGCCAAAAACAAAACGTTTAAAAACAAGTTATGCAATTTCATTGCTTATTTTGAGTTATAGATATGACAACTTTGTAGTGGATTCAAAGGGAGCATTTTGCTTTTCAAATATACTAATGATCTTCAGTTCGCAACTAGTTGGGGTTGAAGATAGAAAGCACCTTACAATCTAAAAATAATTGGTTTACAAAATTGCATACAACCAAATTAAAATGCTCGGATAATATACATTTACATAAAAATAAAAAAGAAGTGAACACTTATAGTTCATATGTTATTGTTTTACCAGTTTCCTTGTGTCTTGAAACAAGTTTCGAAGAAATATTCTAAGGTCTTCATTCTTGAGCAAAATAATCAATATTTATAAATGAATTCGTAAAATATTCTAACTATTTTTATACCTTTTAAAGAAAATAAAGAAGCTATTGCAATAACATTTATCAGATGTCTCGATGGGCGAGAAAATTTTTGAATAAGCTTCAAAATAAAGTTTGAAAAAAAAATTAACCGTAGTTTCATCCAAAGATTTATATGTTTAACACACACTATGATGTATATTAACTACGTTTGATAAAATAATCTCAATACATAAAAAGGAATCAACAGTAATTATCATTCGAATAGTGTTGAGGATATTTTGAACTGGAGGACCAATGAAATTAAGATATCATTTAGAAATATTTTTTTGCTCCTTTCTTAAATATATTTATCATATTTATCTTTTTAAAAAAATATTTATATTTTATTAAATATTTTAGTTAAATTAGTTATTAAATATTATTAGCAGTCTCTATATTATATTTCCATGATATCAGCTTAATTTATTTTCACGTTTCCATTTCATCCGATGAATTTACATCAAACATTACTAAAGTATCTTAGAAATAATGTAATTTATACTACAATTAATTTGTTTTGACACCTGGCAAATTTGATTGGGGGATTTATGATAAAATATTATGTGCTCGAGTCTGATTATCTTTCCTTTAAGGCAACAGTGGTTGAATGGTAAGGTATTACTTTCAGGGCCGGAGGGCTCCAGGTTCAAAACTCGATTCCACTAAAGATCCGCCACATATACAGCCCTGGCACAAGGGAGATATCAGTCATTGTGCCAAATTTGCTATTTGATAGGGGCACCAAACTTATGAAAAATGTCCTAAAATGACCCTAGTGTTTTTTTACAAACGGCGAGGCAATATCTTTTTGTAAAGTAGCATATACGAGACTTGCATCTTCATCTCGATTGAGTAGTTAATTGTATTAACGTCCTCCTTTAAAGCAACACTAAGGGGGTTTTGGTAAGGATCTCATAATTCTGATCCGATGTCAGATGATGAGGATGACAACTGAGCTGGCAACGCCTCTCCAGATCTCCGGCCCCAACGGATTTAACATTCTCCAACCCTTCGTTGGAATCGCGTCTCGAATTTTGAATTGAAACATTCGGTTTCAAAGACAAGACTTTACCACCCGGCCATCGCGGCCTCCTCAATTGCGTAATGACGCTAACAGGCACATGTGTTAACTTAGCATTTCCTTAACCCCTTAACTGTTCTATTTTCTTTACTATCTAATAATATGACACCTTCTATTTTGATAATAGTTTCTTATTTTGATTTAAATGGAAATCCATTGAATGCTTGACTTATCTTTGCATTCGAAGCAATTTTAATATTGAATTATAATCGTTATGAATGGTTTATTTTTTGTTTTCAACTATCGAAATTCGATAAATCGATATACATATGGCATTCGGGCAAATCAGTTAATATACGATTAAATTTCGAGTTAATTAAATTTATTCTGCAAAATTTCTCTAAAATCTCTCTATTCCAGGAATGTTTGCCTGATAAATATATCAGATTAATTCAATAACTTGATCATAACAATCATATTGTTTTCTGGAAATTTTTGAAGTATCAGGTGTGCGTTTTCAAACCCAAATTTTCTATAAGCGGAATAAGGCACATGTTATTGCATATTTTCAAATAAATTTAAGCCTTTTTCAATAACTTTTTTTTCTGCTTTATTTCAGCAATGTTTATCTGATAAATAAATAAAAACTTTTCTAAAGTTATGTACAGATTATTGATTTCGGGAAATTTAGAAATTTTCGAATTGCGTTTTCAAGTCAAAATTTTCTGGAATGAGGGCACATAATAATGCATCATTTAAAATTTTGTGCTCATATTTTGATCAAATATTCTATATATCTTAACATGCTGTTCAATTTTAATCGATTCTTCAAAATATGTATTTGTATATATTAGGTTGTTCGGAAAGTAATTTCGTTTTTTTCTGACAAAGGATTTAATTGCATTTTTCGCACCCAATTTCATACTTAAACCGCAAAATCATTTTATGTTTTAAGAGCTGATATAGCAAGGCTTGAGTGTGAAAAAGTGCAGCTGATTCTTCGCAGTAGTTTTTGGATGGTGCCCTTTTAAATATGGAGAGCAATAAACAGCATTTTCGTCATTTTTTT
>JAPMOQ010023642.1:21982475-22007450 GCA_026543055.1 Argiope trifasciata
GAAAAAAAATGACGAAAATGCTGTTTATTGCTCTCCATATTTAAAAGCACACCATCCAAAAACTACTGCGAAGAATCAGCTACACTTTTTCACACTCAAGCCTTGCTATATCAGCTCTTAAAACATAAAATGATTTTGCGGTTTAAGTATGAAATTGGGTGCGAAAAATGCAATTAAATCCTTTGTCAGGAAAAAACGAAATTACTTTCCGAACAACCTAATATATTTTGTTGATCATTCAGAAGAATAAATTTAGTTTTATACACTTATATTCACCCGCGAATAATTAAAAAAAACACGATAATTTTTGTATTTAATTTATTGTAGGATTCATGACGAAAGAAGATAAATTTTTTCACTGTTATCTGTGTAGTTATAGTTAAAACCAGCCGTATTGGATTCCCCAAAACTTTCTTGCTACTCTCCAATAAAGGTCTTGACCCTCCCCCTTAACTTGGATAAGGCTGCGCATAGAGCTGGACGATGGTGGAAATTCATCTTCGCTATATATCGTCCAACAGGTATCGATATTTTTAGATATATTGTGATATCATTATTTATTTATAGTTATTTTAAGTTAGAAACAGCATCTTTTACCATATTGACTGATCAGAAAGATTTCAAGTAAAAGGAAGTTTAAATTTATGAATAAAAATATTTGTTTTCTTTTGAATAAAAACATTCAGAAAATAATTATGCTAAACCCCCTTTAATGAAGTGTGTCATGAAAAAATCAATGTCTGCATGTTACAATTTATAACACTGCGTTTAAAATAAATGCTTTTATACATTAGAGTATGATAGTATTTACAGAAATATTAACAAAAATGATGTATGAGGGTTAAAAAGAATGAAGAGCAACAAAAACAAGTACTTGCTAATAACCAAACGAAATTTAAAACTCAAATTAATTGTGATTGTCGATTTATTGTATTATGATTTATCGTGCACTACTATTGATGATCACCATTTCAACAAATCAAAAGTTTTCAACAACAAAAAATCGATTTTTTTTTGATAAATTAAAACTTAGTACCACCCTAGCTGCGAATGTCTTATATGATATTGGGGAACAATAGTTACGAAATATAGGTTTTCCGAGTGAGCCTAGGATTTTTACTGAATCTATCGTACGAATATATATTTTAAACACCTTTTTCCAACCGATTAAAATAAAAAATTGACTCTGAACTACAGATGCAATAAAAAGACCCCATATCGAATTTCATTGATTTAAGCAATTGTGTTTATTAGTTATTACATTTACATGTATGCGAACGCACAGAACGACAAACAGTCAAACCTTTGACTAATTTAGCTGAAAGTGTTTTCAAACCTTGTTTTCACAGAGAGATAGAAGTAATGCCCAAAATGTTTTTTTTTTGATTTTTTTTTTATATATATAAATCTGAGAGGTCTTAAAGAGACATACTCAAAATCTCGATCTTTTTTTGACAATATTTTCTCTATACTGCTTACGTGAGAAAATAAAAAGGAAAGAACATGTACAGAGTTACTTCGTAGATTGGTGTAAGGTTCTTAAGATAATTTCATTTATAATGGCATGCTTATTCCTGGATAAGTGATTTTGAGTTTTTCATATTGCTGTGCAGTTATTGACAGAACTGATCTTCTGATTTTTCCCTATGCTAATCTGATGACGATGACCGTTGAGCTAATCACCCAGTCTGCAGGGATTTATTCACTCTGACGTTGGGAAAGACTGACACATTACAGTTTTAATGTGTGTTGTTTAAAAAATTCCGAACGTGACTCATTATTCAGGAAATAATTATTCCACATTAAAAACAAAGCTTTCTGCCATCTTTGAAAAAGGGCCTCTAAAAGAAGAAAAAAAAAACCTTTAGATTTTTAAAGGGTTTTTAATTCTTAAAATTCATGTATTTTTTTTCAAACGGCAACATTGTCTAAATTAAAGCAATTCAAATACATATACAATGAATATACACTGAAGTGACAAAAGTCATGGGATAGCAATATGCAAATATACAGATGGCAGTAGTATCGCAGCGAAAAAGTATAAATGCGCAGTTCGTTTTCCAGAGCTTTCATTTGTGTTCAAGTTATTCATGTGAACAGGTTTTTCGTGATTTATGGCGGCACGACGAGAATTAACAGACTTTCAACGTGGAATGTTAGTTGGAGCTAGACGCATGGGTCATTCCATTGCGGATATCGTTAGTGAATTCAACATTCCAAGATCCACAGTATCAAGAGTGTGCCGAGAGTATAAAATTTCAGGCATCCCATCCCATCATGGACAGCGCAGTGGGCGACCACCTGCACATAACGACCGAGACCACCGACGTCTGTGTAGAATGGTCATTGTTAATAGACACGCAACACTTCGTCAAATAACAGCAGGAATCAATGTGGGACGTACGAGGGACGTGTCCGATAGGACTGTGCGGCGAAATTTGTCTTCCTTGGGCTACGACAGCAGAAGACCGACTCGAGTGCCTTTACTGGCAGCACGACATCGCCTGCAGCGACTCTCCTGGGCTCCTGAGCATATCGACTGGTCCCTATACCAGTGGAAAACCGTGGCGTGGTCAGATGAGTCACGATTTCAGTTGTTATGAGCTGATGGTAGAGTTCGGGTGTGGCGCAGACCCCACGAAGCCATGGACCCAAACTGTCAGCAAGGCACTGCTCAAGCTGGTGGTGGCTGCATAATGGTGTGGGCTGTTTTTACATGGCATGGACTCGGTCCTCTGGTGCAACTGAACCGATCATTGACTGGAAATGGTTATGTTCAGCTGCTTGCAGATCACTTGCAGCTATTCATGGACTTCACGTACCCACACAACGATGGGATTTTTATGGATGACAATGCGCCATGTTACCGGGCCAGAACTGTTCGCGATTGGTTTGAAGAACATTCCGGACAATTCCAGCTCATGATCTGGCCACCTAGATCGCCCGATATGAATCCCATCGAGCATTTATGGGACATCATCGAAAGGTCCGTTCGTGCCCAAACTCCTGCACCATCCACACTTTCACAATTATGGACGTCTATACAGACAGCAGGGCTCAATATTCCTGCAGAGGACTTCCAACGACTTGTGGACTCCATGACACGTCGAGTTGTTGCACTTCGCCGGGCAAAAGGAGGACCGACACGATATTAACAGTCATCCCATGACTTTTGTCACTTCAGTGTATTTATAGTAACAAACTGTAGATCAAAAACTTAAAAGTAAGTAAATATTAATTTAAATAAAAATTCATTCTGTTTAGTAATGCCCCAATTAAAATTTTCTATAAAACTTTGAAATCTTTAAATACTTTTAAATAGCAATTAAGTCATTTATAAATGTTTTAATCAATAAAAAATTGCTTGGAGTACTTAAATATGCACTTCGAGTTGTTGCACTTCGCTGGGCAAAAGGAGGACCGACACGATATTAACAGTCATCCCACGACTTTTGTCACTTCAGTGTATGTATTTGTTTCTGTTTCAGTTAAACAGATTTTGAACTATGAGCAGCTGGAATTCAGACCTTATGTTGTTTTGACATACCTTTAGATATAATGAATCAATTAGAATAATTTTTTCTATTACATTTTTTTAAAACTCAAATAGTAATTGAGAGTTTTTCCAAACTTCATCATTTTAGAATTTTAATTAATTATTAAAACACAATCTTAAAAAATAATTGGATAAAGCACACACAAATTTCAATGCCAGTTGAAAAGGTAGCAACTGAAACACTTCTGTACCAATTATTCCTGTTCCATAGCTTCTAAGATATACAGCGAAGTTCTGAACCCCGCCGAATGTTGTTATTTTCACTCGTTTTGAGGGGTTGCAATTTACCTTATATCTTAGATAGAAAGAAAGAAAAACATTAAAATAAAAAAAAGTTATATTTTTGAAAATTACTTTATACTAATATTTAGTTAGAAAAATGTTTTCTTGTAAAATGATTACAATACAAAATCCATGGAAGAAACGAACAATTGATTTTACAAGTTTAGTTTAGTTTAGTTATATTAACGTCCCGTTTAAAGCAACACGAGGGCTATTTTGAGATGGACCTCGTAATTTTGAACCAGGATCAGATGACGAAGACGACACCTGAACTGGCACCAACTTCTCCACACCACACCAACGGGAGGACAATTGATTTTACAAACAGGTTCGATTAGCCAGTATTTGAATGAACTTCATTTCATGCATAACATATATAAAAGGATGAGAACGTAGATAGAGTAATAACAGAGATAGAGTAATAAACAGAAAGATAGAGTAATAAACAGAGTTCCAGAGAGAGTTCTTAAAAATTTGATTCCACGAAGTACAAATGGATATAGTAGTATAGGTGATATGGAGGGTAAATTAAATCGCTAAATGAAAATATGGAGGGTAAATTAAAATAATAAATTATTGAAAAAAAGCAGATGCGTTTATAATTAGATTTTAAAATTGTGACATCTTTTAAAAAATAAAAATTTAAAACCATATAAGTCCATTTTCCTTTTCATGATTCTTTTTCTTGAAAATTAATTGAATGTACATGCCGCATCAGAAGTTACTTCGATGATATTAATAGCGAAAGAAATTATTAATTTATTGAAGGCATTCTGCTAAAAATCATACTATGATGACAAAGAAATTTTTAAAAACATCATTCTAGTTATAAATTTTTTAAATCTATTCTTAAAATAATACAACTGAAAAAAATTTTCTTCATATAAACAGTTTATAGCTTTCAAGGTATTCGATCAATTTTAAATCTAATTACCATATAAATAAATATATATATAATGAAATGTTGAATTACTGAGCTGACACCCCCTCTCCAAATTTCCACACCACACCAGTTGGAGGGCATTTGACCTTGACTGATTTATCGTGCTCCAGACCAGCTTAAACGACGGTTCTTAGGTGGAATCAGGTCTCGAACCTGAAAGTATCGCAATTTTTATATCTCCGGTTTCGAGGCCAAGATCAGACCACAGCGGCACCCGATCCTTTTAATCAATAAGCTAAACGAATCTTAATTATTAGGACACATTTTTTTTAGAAAGTAAGAGGAATAATTTTCCAATAAACGAATTGCAATTTTGAAATTATGAATATTCATAGCTTATGGTATGACCGGATTGCTCATGATGTCTTGTAATTTATTTCGAGGATGAAAGAGCATACAGTTACTGAAATAGATAAAAACTCAGTATCTTAACCCTTAAATGCATTGATTCTTTATTATCTAATTGGGAAACATTTGTTTCGGGAATGAGCTTTCTTACTGATTCAAATGAAAAAACGTAATACACTTGAGATATTTGTAGATTATATGCAATTTTTGTATCGCATCATGTCGTTTCTATAATGATGTAATTTCAACATTTATACTGTAAATGTGAAGCAACGATAACTCAATGTTCATATGATTTACGGACTTAATGATAAAAGGGTTAAAACAGTTGGGAGTTATTTATTTATATCTATGAAACCAAAGCTGGTATACGACCTTCATTTGTGGCTGCTATTGATAGTGATAAAAGTAACAATTTATTGCATCGGAATATTAATTTATTTTTGCTGTTCCTTTAAATATTTTACATCTCATAATAATTATTTAAATCGGGCATTTTAAGAAGAAAGAGAATTGAAATATGATTTTCTCCATCTTAAATTTTTAAATTAAGATGCTGAGTTTTAAATTTGCGAAATCCGTCTCAATGAGGTGAAAATTTAACTACACTAAATTGAAAAAATTAAGATTCTTAAAAAAGAAGTTTTTGAATGATATATAAAACTTTAAACATTTCTTAATACGGTTACGCAATCATTATTCTCAGGAAATCATTTAAGATCATATTATTCCATTTAACGACAGATTTTTTTTCACAGCAAAACCCTTTGAGAATTTCAATTTAGTCGAATGTGATAAAAATACTGCAGATACTCTTATACACGTAGAAAAAAAATGAGCATGAAACCTTTTAAATTTTAATTTTCTGAAATAATCGAAGCAATTACTTTTTTTACCATACATTTTTCATCAGTGCGATAAAAAGATGAGACATTTTCACTTTTTCGAATACTAACTAATGGAGATGGTGACTTTTTCCACCCAAATTTTTCCATTTACTCTGCGCGAAATTTATTCATAGCAACGGAAGGTCTGGAATTTCAATGTGCACTTAGCTTTCTTCAAACCATTTGACATCTGCTTTTTGCTCGTATTTCGCTTCCTTGAAAAGCACGAGAGTGATGAATGCTCATGTTTTTTATTTAGGGATGGTGACAAGATATATGGATTTTCAGGTAGACTTTTTCATCTTGTGAGGATCTACTCACCTTTAAATATGCTAAATGTGATGCAAGCGTTCGAAATTGCCGTCGATTCACATTCAATGCGAGTGGTAGGTAATAAAAACAAACTCGAATTTCAACGGGCCGAGTTATTTCGGATCTATGAAGTCGGCAGTTTTTGCGTATTTTTATTATCATTTAGTTTTGATTAACGGCGCTGAATGCATTTTGTAATGCACGGTAAATGCCAAAGGGCGATTAAATTGTCAAGTGCTGTATCATCCTTCAACTACGCTTATTTCATTTGTTAAAAAAATATCTTTGAATAGAACCCTTTCGAGACCAACGAGGCATTTAAGAACATTTAACCCAATGAGAATTTTATAAAATCGGTTCCGAAGAGTTAATTGGAGCAAATTACAAATACCTTACATTAGAGCATAGGAGTTTCTTTCTGTTGGGCGTTAGAATATAAAGAAAAATATAAATGTTTTGCTAATATAAATTTAAATATGCACGATATACTCAACCTGGAAACTTATGTTTTGAAATTGGAACCGTCATCAGGCGGTTTTTTGACTGCGAAATAAACTTAGGATATATTTCATTTATTTTAACACAATGTCCATTGTGTGAATAAAGAATACCTTTTAAAAAAGGTTTCAAAGTTTGTTTTGCTCTTAAATCATCATCTAAGGAAGAGAAGGGCAACACGAGACCCTTATACTTTGGGGTAATGAAATAAACAATAAAGCTTCGAAATTTTTGAAAGAAATTGCATCTTACTTTTCATTCATGATGTTTAAAATGATTTACAAATAAAGTTATCTTCTATTATTAATTCATTTTTTAAAAAAGTTTTGGCTGAAAAATTAAAATTGTCCCATTTGATAAAGCATGAGGAGCCACAATGGACTGGTGGTAAGGTCTCGGCTTTAAAACCGGAGGTTTCAGCTTCTAAACCCGATTCCATTGAAGAACAGCAGTGAAAACAGGTCTGGTGGACAATAAATTTGTCGAGGATAAACTTCCTCCAGCGGGTGTGGTGTGTAAGTTTGGAGAAGACGTTGTCAGCTGAAGTGTTCTCGTCATCTGACCCAAAATTACGAGGTCCTTCCAAAAATAATCCTAGTGTTATTTTACAACGGGATGTTAATATAACTAAATTTAGTGGAACATGACGAGGTTAATCTTGAGAAAAAATGTACATTATCTTCGTTTTCTTATTCTTCACATTGCGATGAGATCTTTATTTAAACTTAAAACACTTAATCAAACTTTTACAAAAAAAAAACAACCTCAAATAAGACTAGCTGGAGATAATTAGCATTTTCACTGATTGCGTATTATTCCTTTTATACTCGGCCCTATATATAGATTAGCCACTACTAGACTAATCTAAAAAAGGAAAAGCAATGTAAATGCAAATGAAACGAAATAGGTCGCAACCCTAATATGTATCCTCCCTCCCACCCCCGAAAAAAAAAGGCAGCATTGGCTTGATGGTAAGGTTTGGCTTTAGAAGTGGAGGGTTTCAGATTCGAGACCCAGTTCCACCGAAGAATCTTCATGTGTTTGGTCCACATCAAATAAGTCGGAGGTCAAACGTCTTCCCGCTGGTGTTGTTTGGAGAGGGGGTGCCAACTCAGGTGTTGTCCTCGGCATTTGACCACAATTCAAATTACGTGGTGCATCCCAAAATAACCCTAGTGTTGCTTTAAAACGGGACATTAATATAACTTAACTAAACTAAACTTGATGGAACATGACGAGGCTGATCTTCTAAAAAGGATAAATTGGTACATCATCTTCGTCTTGTTATCGAGCACCTTACAATGAACTCTTTGCTTAAACCAATTTATCAAATTTTTACAATGAGCTCTTTACTTTAAATAGTTAATCAAACTTTTACAATGAGTTCTTTGCTGAAAACACTTAATCAAAATTTTGCAAATTGCGAGTAAAAATAATCATCGTAAATAGGTTACCTCAAACTATCTGGAAAAAATTAACATTTTCTCTGATAACGTATTCCACTCCAGTATGTATTTTACAAAGAAACTTCATTTCGTTCTATCGACGCGTTAATAGGTGCTGTTGTTAATGGTGGTTACGTTTTTAACAAGAATATGGTTCTAGAATATTTTTAATGTAAGTAAATTAATCGTTAAGAATTACATTTTATTAGTATATATGAAATAATAATCAAACATGTACAAATTATCTTCATTCAGCACAAAATTAGAATAAATATTAGTAAGAACTAACACATTTAAAGCCAAGGAATAAAAAAGTAATAATGAATCCCTACCTGAATCCGGCCCAAGGGTCACCCTCAGGCAGGGATTCAAACCAGGGATTTTTCTGCGTGGGATCTGAGATTCGTCCAACAAATTGACCCCTCGTGACCCAAAAATCCGAGAAATTGAGGTGTTAGAGATAAAATTAGTAGCACAAAATTGAAGTATACAAAATTTATACAATAGTTACTCAAATAATTTTCAGTCCAAAATTAATCACAGCAAACCGGACAACACAAGACCATAATACAAAATTCATCATAATATGAAGGCAGAAAAAACATTTACCAAATTGAAAAAGCATCTCTAAAAGACAAAAGGTGTTTTTCAATTTGGTAAGTGTTCCTTCTGCTTTCATATTTTGATGAATTTTACTGTCAGCCCGATTGTAGCACCATATGACACAGCTTCTCAACTATTGCAACTATACCTGCTCGACTTGCCGCACTCTCATTTACAGGCCACAAAAAATATGTCGGATAGGTATATAATAACTGATTTAAAGATGATGCTTTCAATTATAATATTGGAATCTTCTATTCAATTTCCCTTGTAATTTTCTAAAATTAATAACCAAAATTTTAGTTAAATAACTGTGGATAAAATAAGTATAAAAGCTGTACAAAATTCATACTTTGTGTATTCCACTACTATATTTTGTATCACATTTTCATGATATTCAACAAAATATAAATAGGCTCAACTTAAAATTGAAAGGATTGGTTAAGCAACTCGATCTCTTCATCCCGATGCTATAAAACAAATTTGCCTGTTTCAGAAAATAAATAAATACATAATAATTTTTCAGGGAGTGCAAACATGCCATAAGTATTTGGTTGATATCTATTTTTAGCTCATTGCAAATCCAAAGGATTAATTGTTATTTTATGGAGTTTTAAAACAATATCTAATATATAACAATGTGTATACACTAACTGGTTTTATTTCAATGGGCGCAAAAGCTTGCATTGTGAAGGAAAAAACCAGAAAGTTAAGATATGATAAAGAATTTCTGGTCTTTTGCAAGGCTACAGCTTTGACTAAGGAAAGGTGGTGCAGTATGGGAAGATACATCACGAAATGCCATTTTTTCTAAAAAGCTCTGAAAGAAACATACTTTTCAATATCGTTTCTAAAACAGATAATAACATTGGTTTAACATTTATTCACTTTGTTGAAGATATTAGATGGGACAATAAGATTTTCAGACACCAATATTGCCTTTACGGTAGAGTTGTGTCCATGAAGAGAACCTGTAAACATTGAAAATTATCTCTTCTTCTTGTTCCTTTAACTCTGCCTTAAAGAAGAAATTTAAGATGAATAATCGAAAGAAACTACTATCTTAAAAAGAATATTGAATTAAGGTCCACCAGGGAAATGAGGAGAAATTGGAAGTGGAGAAATCTGTTTCAGCAAAATACATTAAAGGTCTCACTTATGATAGCTTTTGCATTCAGCCGAAGATAAATTCAGTGAAGGTAAAAAAGATTGTCTAGAAGAACTGACAAGGCAGACGGACAATGACTAGCATGTGGTGGATATTTTTTTTGAAAAGGTCAGTCCAAAAAGAATCAAAGGGGATTTTTTTTTTCTGTCTTAAATTTTCTCAAGACTTGAGGCCTTTGGGGCCTAAGAGGGAGGAAATTCAACAAAGACGGAAAATGCAAGATCAGTACAGAAGGTGGTACAATAGAACACACGTTGAATGTTTGCGAACTGTGGAATGAGGGGAGAGAAAAAGAAGAGGAGGGGGGATAGAAAAAGGATGACCGAGTGGTTGGATAGAAAATATCCTTTCCAATTCATGGATTTTGAAATCTGGAGAAAAACCCTCCTTTATGATTATGCCTGATTGCCTTATCTCTTGTTCAAGATGTGTAGTTGTCAACTTCTCAACATTGACTTTATTTTGATTTTTATTGTTTTTCTCTCTTTTATATATCGTTTGATTTTTTTTTAATTCCAATCTTTCCTCTTAGTATATTTATGCTTTTATTTTTCTTATTTATATTTCATGTATTACTCAGTTTTATTTATCCATTTGTATTGTATATCTACATTTATTAATTTATTTCCTTTTTAACATGCTCTTTATATTTAGTTTGTCTTCTGTCTTTCTTTCTCTTTTCTATACTTTTATTATTTTTTGTTTTATACCCATTTATATACGTTAAAGTACCTCTGAGATACTTGTATATTTTATATGAGCAGCTCTCACTTAATTGGTTCTTAATAATCTGCATGTCTAATTTGGATTGGTCGATTTTATTCTCCTCGTGCTTTTAAGAAATTTAAAAATTGCTCTTTGAAGTTTTTATGAAAGTTCACATGGCTGACATGCATGCTAATTTAAGTAGTTTAATGTCCTTTTTAGAAGGAATTTGAAGGCTGTGTGGGAACAGCCAAGAAATCTGAGCTGTGATTTAGTGATGAGCGTGGCACTTGAATTGACACCCTCCCACCGAGGTTCTGCACTGCTTCAACTATGTGGCATTTGCCTCCGAGAAATTTGACATGAACTGGATTGGCTTGGGAGGTGTATCTTTGATAGAAACGGATCTTATAACCTTTAGGTCTCGATGGTGACATTTAGCCAATGGAATACCATGCCTTTATAAATTCATTTAAATTCCCTTATTTCTCTTATCACAGAATATTATTTAAAAGTGATGCTATAAAAAAGCATAATAGTAGATTTATGCTAAAATTAGTAAACAATTTTTCTAACATATATCATTTCCTAATTACATTTCTCCAATATATAATGGCCTCGGTAGGTTGATAGTAAGATATCGGCTTTGAAGCAGAAGGGTTTGAGACCTGATTCCGTTTTATAAGCGGGTTTGGTTAATCTTCAATCCGTTGGGTGCAAGCGCCATCCCGCTGGTTTATTTTGAAAGTTTGGAAAGGGGTGTCTACTTAAGTGCCGTCCTTGGCATCTGACTGCGATTCAAAATTATGAGGTGCCTCCCAAAATATCTCTAATGTTACTTTAAAATGGAACGTTTATAAAACTACTTAATAATATATAACTAAATATTACATAATTATAGTAATAAAATATTTAAGAAAAAATGAGTTGGAAGGAACAAAAGTGGAACGCTTTGTATCAAGAGTTTCATTGAGCAGTAATGATATTTCGTTAAAATTATTTAATCATATGACTATTTTTTAGCTATCCAAAATCATTACCTTTTCCAACGGAATATATTCTCAATTTAAAACCACAAAATGAGTTTTAGGCTGAATAGATGACCATTTTGAAATTATGCGTGAGACTTTGTGGGAACGGTTCTTGTTACCATAGTATGTATATTAAATGGATGGCATGGATATTACTTGACCAGGTGTCTTGTCCAAAATCCAATACCAATGAGAAAACTTTGACTTAAATGGAATTAACATGCACTTGGCGAATTCTCACCTTTCACATCAAAATTTTACTTCCACTGTTAAAATGTGGACGTTCTTGTTAATTTAAGATGTGTCTGAATATAAAAAGGAATCACTAAAGGGACATTCGAATTTCCAAGCTTATGCGTTTATGCACCAATCTGTGCCACACGCACAGTTCACTGTAACGGCAAAAGGCGATCTTCATTAAACGGGTTGCAGGTGCCATTCATTTAAAAGTAAGTGAAATTTATAATATATATCCAATGATGAAAAAAAATAAATCTGATTATTACTTAGAAGTGCCTGAAGATCTTGTATATGAAAGCAAATAGACGCTTCAGTTTCGCGTAAGTACAAAGATTAATTGTTGTTTTTCTTTAGATGTACTGAAATCTGTTTATTAGATAATATAAATATCTAATGATCTAAAGTTAAATATAACAGATGAATTAACGTTCATGTAATGTTGAAGATTTCTGATATAACATTCATATGAATGATTAAAGCATCATTCAAATTAAGACATTCGTTAGAAAAATGAAATAGAATATAAAATCGTTTCAAAATACAATAAGGCCGCTGTGGCCTGGTGGTGAGTTCTCGGCCTCGGAACCGGTGGGTTTCAGATTCGAGACTTGATTCCATCGAAGAACCGGGGTAAGGGGGTCTCTTGCACGTTAAATCTGTCAGGCCAAACGTCCTCCCGCTGATGTGGTGTGGAGAGTAGGGTGCCAGCTCAGGTGTCATCCTCGTCATCTGAACCTGGTTCAAAATTACGAGGTCCGTCCCAAAATAGCCCTAGTGTTGCTTTTAAACGGGATGTTAAAATAACTAGTCTAATCAAAATACTATAATTTTAAGAAGTCTAAAATTCGAACAAATCAGCTTGTAAGTGGATGAAAGAGTTTTGAAACAAAAATGTCATGTAATAATGATGGAATAGAATATTTTTGAGGAATAAAAGACTTTAAAATTCTAATAACATGGATATGAATTTTCTTTTTCAGTTCAAACAATTAATAAATCTTCATCGTCCATAGAAACATTGGCACAGTTTTATTTATTCCTTCCTTTATACTTGGAGATTTTACACTTTAAAACACAGAGCATATATCTGAAATATTGTCCCTGTAATTAATATAAAATTAACGAATTTGAAAAAATACTGAAAGTTAATTTTTAAAAAGTAAAGTATCTGCAAAGGACATAATCCTACTTTAAGATTATATAATTAAGTCAGAAAAAATCATCATCAAAACTAACAACTTGAGTTCTTTTACTTGCCAGTCTTCTTTCTTGAAACAGATAATTAGGAAAATCAGTAGAATGAAACAAAAAACTTAAAATGGAACAAAAAGAGCTTTGGATCAAATTTTTTAAAAACTGTCTTCTTTTGTAATTTTAAGCATTTAATGTCTATCAATTTAACTTTTACAATATTCTTGGTCATTTTCCAAAAAATAAACAAATCATGATCAATAACGATTACAAACTATAACTTTAAAACCATATTTGATAAAACTGCAGGCAAAAATGGTAGCATTCTAAAGAACTGAGAATGAGGAAAATTAATAAATAAGTGGTTTGGAGTAATTAGGATTTAAATATTCACTGCAGAATTTTCCTTCCTAAAAATAATCTTCATGAATTTGAATTAATTTTTATGAATAATTTAAAATGTTAAAAAGAAAAAAGTTCGATTTATCACTTTTTGCTTTCTTTTACTTTGTGAATAAGCGTTCATAATCATTTGCGTTTACTTTATAATATATCAGCAGCACTTGCCTACAATCAAAGTATTATGTATTTATTTTGATTCTGATTTCCAATAGATGAAATTTTCTAACCTAAGTTTTATAACTTTTCTGCTACTATGCCTTGAAAGGAAGGCAAATAAGAATAAAAACATTTTTTAAATATATAAATCTCATTCACATTTTCATAGTTATATTTCATGTAATTTCATGTAGAGACAAGTAAATAAAAAATCGGAATCATCTATAAAAATAACTTTTCATAAAAGATTTTTATTCTGTTGATAAGTAGTTGAACCAACTAAACGACTTTTTATCGAATTTAAATTTCGAACCTTACAAAGATAATAATAATCAGGAAAAAAATCAGAAACATCATAAAACTATGCTTTCTATGAATTATCAAAATCATATTCCGCAACCCGAGCATTTGAATTCAACTTGGTATCATTTTAAAAATAAAAACCTCCGATCGCAACTCATAAAAAGAAAACATCAGAAGAATATTTTCATCTGAAAAATCATCTCCAGCCATTCGAAAAGAACTAATTTTGACAAACGTTTTAAAATGCTAAAAATGACCACTTTTTGTCCTGAGAGTAAGCATTTTATTTTCCCTGCGTTTGCATTTACAGAAATGCAATGGGCGAATAATTCATGAACAATACCCTCCGCAAAGAGATGCATTGTCAATTGTCTAATCAATTTTACTCTTAGGCATGGACAGTAAAACCCCTAAAAATTCGCCAAAGGAAGTCGATACCATCATCCAAATGTACCGTCGTTGCCCCCAGGCCTTCTCCTTCAACAGAATTTTTTTCTCCCTCTCTTTTACTTGGCCTGCTCCGATTGGTGCAGAGCGGGGCCCGAGGCGATGTTTGGAAGCCAAGGCCGCCTTCTCAAGCACTGCCTAAGGGGCCTGCATCGATCCAACGCATGCATACATGGCTCACCCACGTTTTTTCGCCGCCCCCCGCCTGCAACCTTTTACCAAATTTTCCACTAAGTTACTGAGTTGTTCGGTACCAGGACGATTCAAAGAGCATGCCAGACAGATGGTCGCGCGACATTCCGGGTGGGGAATGAAGAGTAATTTTTCGGAATTTGCGATGACCCACAATAAAAAGAAATGCTTTAAGTTAAGAATTAAATAAACATGTTATTATTGATATTTGAAAAGTTCATAGAATTTGAAAAAAAGAAGCAGGCAAATCAGGTGATGAAAAATTGATTATCAAGGAATCAGATGATGAGATAAGGGGTGTTCAACATTTAATTAAATAAAGCATCTTAAAAAATGAATTAGAATTCTATGGAAATCCATAATTATTATTTGTCCAATCAATAGTAGAAGAAAAATATACCTGTTTTTATGTAGATATCATAATGGTTATGATAATTTATTTATCGGTATTTTTAAAATACTAATTAGTTGTTGTAATGAAATTATTTCAAAAAATATTTAATTGAAATTTGCAAATATATTTCTTCTTGACCTTTTAGAATCTTAGACTCTTGAGAGTTTGAAGTTCCTTTCCAATTTTGTTGATTTTTATGATATGTAATAAATGTTTCAATTTGAATAATTGTTTTTCCCAAAATATCTTTGTTTGATGTTTAGAATAATCCATTCTGATTAAATTTTTATTTTTATATTCATAAAATTGTTTCTGTTCTTATTTTGGTTTAAATAAAGTTTTTGTCATTTCTGTTCTTCCAAAGTCGACTTTCTTAATGAGTTCATACTTGTTGAATAATATAAAATCATATTATGGAGTATGAAAACATTTCAAATACATGAAAATTTTACAGGGTCACATTGTATATTTAGATCGAAACAAATCTTTTTATTACCGTGTGCATCTTTATTAATAAATACTGAATAAAATAGGTTTAATAATAATTATTAAATTTGATGAAAAAGTAGTACATTGCAAATTAAGCAGAGAATTAAGAAAAATAAACTAATAAATCTACAGAGGTAAAATATTTTTGCCAAAACTTTTATTTATATAATGTTTTTCTCTATATTGAGGAATTAAATAAATACAGAAGATGCAAAGAAGGTAAGAATGATACATTTATGCACCAGCAGAAGCTAATCAATTTAATAATGGGAACGTCTCATGCTTTATTTTCATTTGGTGCTTTTAAAATAACGTGACAAATTTTAAAGGTAGGTCAAGCATACGGAATCAGTTAATTTGTTCCATAAACATGGAGTTTTGTATCCCAGGAGATTTGCTTTGGAGAATTCTTAGCCAACGATTTAAGTAAAAGAAACGGATACATCAGATCAGATGTGTAAACAGATGTTTAATGAAACACAGATTTACAATAGCACAATAATGCGATAGCATAAATAATGTCATTATAAATGATAGTCAGTATGACAGATAGTAGAAAACAGTGAAAAGACCAAACTTTATGAATATTTAAAAATATCTGATACATCTATTTATTTCGCTCAATTCAATGGCCGAAAGCATTCCATTTTTGACTTAGACACCATATTCTTCTGGGAAATAGACTTCTTTAGTATACCAAATATACTCTTAAAGTTTGCTGGGTGGTTTTGAAACCACCATATTTGAATAATCTTTTCCTTACGTTTTAGAATAACATGCCGGGTCGAATTATCAAATATGCAAAGTAAGTAATTGCTTATGAACTCCAAAATTTTGGCATATTCATTTGAGATATTTTCTGAGTATATTAATTTCACGCTTTCATTTAATTTACAAGGGTCATACGCTCAGACTAAATCTAATTCAAATAAAATATCGATTAAAGGCTAAAACATTATTCTAATATTTCTAATGACTTATCTTTTACATCGTGTTATTTAAAATACATTGCCTTATGTTTTTAAAAAATGTCTGCTTCCACAGTTATAGGGTATACAGATTATCCACAATTTTTTTATTACTATTTAATTAAAAATTATTTTAAATTTGATTCTGGAATTTTTTTATATGATAATTTCAACAAAAATGAAATCAACATTGTCGAAAGGGTTAAATGTTTAATCATTTTATCAGAATTTACTGGTTAGAATTGCTTACACAAATAATAGATAATAAAAACATTTGATCAAGGTAGTTAGAGATTAGAAAAGAAGGCCCTGAGACTAGCAGTGTCTGAGTTTTTAAAGGACTTAATCTATTTCTGACAATTATGTATTTACGACGGGATTTCCAAATCTTTTCCACTTGCACTAATTCTGTAATCTTTTCTCTCCCCCTCACCCCCAAAAAGTCATATTTTTTTCCTGTATCTGAAATAAGCAAAAATACAGGAAAATAAAATAATCAAAAAGGTAATTTATTAAAAGAAAACCAAAATAATGTCGTTTTATTACTGACTTGGTAGTCTTAATAACTTTAAATTATATTATCATTCATTAAGGAAAGAAAAGAAAAATCCATTTATGGATTGGAATAAATCCTGAAGAAAGTTTCATGACGCGGATATAAATTAATTTGATAGTGTTAAAGAATTAACTTTTCAAAGCTGATTACGGTAAAAGGAATACCTCGCAGCTTTTTTATAATGCATTGTACGAAAAACAGAAAATTCATTGTTTCTGTTTTTTTAAGAAACTGAATTTTAGACTGCAAATATGACTTTTAAGAACTGACTTCATTCTCGTCTGTTAAAAATAAGTAAGTAATAAAAAATGGCAATCTTGATTTATCTTAAATCTTTCAAAACAATAGCTCAAATTCTGACTTTTTAAAATTAAATATGAGAAGCTATTTTATTTTCATTCTAATTAGCTGAAAATTTGAATTCCTGGGGAGCTAAGTTTTTTAAATTCATGAATTTTTTTCAGATAAAAGTGTCTTATCCATTGCACTAATTGAGCTGTAGACCATGGGTATCAGTAACCCGAAGACTCGTAAAAATTCGCTCTTCTGTTTTTACTTTAATTTTGAAGCAAAAATTGCATTTAACTATGAATTTAAATTTGCTGAAAGTAAAAACCTGATTAGAGATAATAATTAGACAGTCATCAATATTGCAAAGTCACATAAGCTTGGATATAAAAGTGATTGGAGATAGTAATTAGGCAATCATCAATATTGCTATGTCGCTTAACTTGTATATAAAAGTGATAAAAGGCAAGAAAACCCTAAATAACTCATGTAATAATGTGCTTTAAGCTATGCATACAAAATAGGAATTGATTCGAATATTATCTCATTGATTTGAATAGGATTTTATTAGATGAGTAAAATTTAATATTCTGATTTGATTCGTTGAACCATAGATGCTCAAATCCCTAGTTATGACTTTCATAACACACCAAATTATTTTAATCAAAGGCTCCTAACTCTATTAAGACGGCAAAATTTAATAAAATAATTTTTCAGGCAAAATTTAATTTCACTCAGTGTCATAAAATGTAATTAAATATAAGTGTGAAGGTGCTTACTAGCTTTTATGTATGCAAATCTCAATTCTAAACTGTTTATGTGATTATGAAATATTGTAAGCATGTATACTTTTCTGATATACCAGTTTTGGTCATTTCTGGTGATTTTAAACAAATATCATGATTATGAAACCAAGCAAATAAAGTGAAAACTCTTCTTACAAATGTGATTGCAGAGTTCACTTTTCGATCATAGCCACAGGCAATTTAAAAATACCTCCAAAAGTGGGGATTCTGACCAAGAAAAGAGAAAATATTCTCTCCTTTTTCGAGTTAAAGAAAGAAATCATGTGTCACCTCGTTCGATATTTCTTGAGATAAACTGTGCTTTTTTTGGCATCAAATGTAATATGATACAGTAAAAAATAAAAAAGGGAATTTTCTATAAAATCCTTAATTTTCGATTTAAGTTAACACTTCTAAGTACATGTTTGGATGATTCTTATATTAACCTTATGTACAAACTTTTATTTCATGAAAATACAGTCACACATAGATAAAAGAATATTTTCACTATTCTAGCAAATAAGCAAGTGATAAATTAATTGAAATTCTGAAGCTGTATTAAACATGTGACGTTTCGTACAATTAATTTTCTTTCCTTATATTTGGAAAAAATGACGTTCAATCGTTTCATGAGCTTTAATCGGAGTGTAATCTTGGCAAACTGCAAATTTTCGCATTGATATTGGAAATCGCTTAAATTTTATTTACCTTTGAGAAGAAAATTTATCAAACACTGTCGTAAAATGTTTAATTTTGCATAAAGTATACGCACTGCAGTACTGTAGTTCCTATTCAATATATTTAGCATTAAATATTAAATTTTTTATAAATCTTCAATCAATCTTGCAAATCTTCAATAATTGATTATTTAATGTTTTAATAATTCATCATTTGGCTCTGTGAAAGTGTTATATGCTACTGTGAGTAGGGATTACTTTCTAATATATTTGAATAATTTTTGTTACAGAATTTAATATTTTTCAAAATTTGAAATAAGAGTAATAAAAATAAGACATTTCGAAACAATGGACAATATCCAAAGAAACAATATCTTTTAATAACATAATTACTGTCTTTATTCTTTTGAAGAAGGATTCATTTCCGCGGGAGCACTTACACACAAACTTACAGTTCGAAAGAAATAGACCAATTATACAAGAATTCATCTGGCCCATCCAAATTTATTTATTTATTTGTCAGAGAAAATTACTTTTAACTACTCTTCCTCTTTTGTTTCTTTTCATCTTTATCCAACTCTCGACATCATGTTATATAGATATTTGTAGCATTCTGTTTCAGTTTGCAGCTAGCCTCCGAAGACAGCATCCACATAAAAAAAAATTTACCAATCGCTTAATCTTAGCTACTCATACGATTTCTTTAATTTTTCCCCCTACAAAAATCTCATAACATTCATATATGTCATCAAGGGTACACTGCCTTCCACCAGCCTATATTTTGGGGAGAAATTGAAAAAAGAAAACTTCGTAATATGTGCTCTTTGGAAAAATTTTCGACAGGGTTTGTCAGTCAAAGCCATTTAACGGATTTCTATAATTTTTGTTTCATATGAAAGCTTATGACCTCTAGATATGTCATGAAGGTTAGCAAATTTTCCACCTTTCACTTTTTTTAAAAGAAATAATAATAATAAAAAAGCTTCGTAATGCATTTTTTATGAGGAAAATAAATGAACCTCCAGTATATATTTGCTGTTTCTATTCGATGAAAAGTGCCACTAAGCACCATAAATACAAAGTTTTCATATATTCGTTTCATTGGATTTATAAAGTGAAAAATTTTTGTTCAGTTGTTTCTGCCTTTTGTTTTCACAGTTTCGAGATTGACAAAAGAAATCAGGGCAAAATCCTGATTTGGAGCCTGAACCGCAAGTTTAAATCCTTTCTCAAACAATTCCTTAAATTATTATTTGGTTTTGAATGCTCAAGCATCTGTTTTAAAATTCACTAGGGGAGGAAGAAGAACAGACAAAGGATTCAAATTATGAATATGCATTACACGCCAGGATTTAATAAGCCATAGGCACTGATCTATGGTATAGCGATGGTAAGTGCCTCCCGCTACCAGGACTGAATTAAACCTAGTAAGGACCTTCAGGCAATGCAAATTCCGAGAGTCCCTATTTACTCGCCCGACTTCCAAAATCAGATATTTTTCATCGCCTTTAATTGAATATAAACATAAACATTCCTTAAATTTCATATTTTTGCTAGAAATTGGAACAGCTAAATATTTAATTGCAGTTCACTTTTAAGAAAATTGATTATTTATGTACCTCGCATGTAAAAAAAAATGAAAGACGGTAAAATTACAAATTTTATTTCTACATTGTGAATATCCTAACACAAAATTGCCAGAGATTCGACTTGTTAATCAATCAGTAAGATACTTAAAAAAAAGTTCTTTATTCTGAATTATGAAGAAAATAATTTCACAATAATGATCTAATATAAAATTGATACGTAATTTTAATTTAACAGATTTGAACACTGTACTTTTAAGTCAATCGAATGCACAAAAAAATTAAATAGTAGTAAAAATATAAAAAGAAAGAGAAAAAACCCTCCGAGTGCCTTAAAGTTATAAGAATATTAGATAAATGCATATTTTGTCCATTTGATAATCCAGCACTATTTGTGGCATTCATTATTTTTCCGACCTTAATCATATATGGCTTTAAAAAGTAGCAGAAGTGCACTAAATACATTTTCTTCACCGTGCCCCAGACTGGCGCCGGGGTGACTACAGAACCACTGCCCTCTGGTAACTACGACTCCTGGAATAGCATAAATTAATATTGAATCTTCAAACCGTCTATCAGAACTTTTTTAATAGTAACAAACAAAAATAATTCACTGCTTTGGTGTATTTCATTAAAGTTTCCACGATCAAAATACTTTGCTTTTTATTTATAATAGCACAATGTCCTATTTTCTTATTTAGCGATAGTATGAAATTGCAAAAATTTGTCTTAAAACTTTAACGTACTTAAACTTAAAACTTACAGTAAAACAGAAAAATAGTTTAAGATATGAAATGACATTTGTTTTGGAAACAAATCAAGAATATACAGACCATCATAAATGGAAAGAAATGTCAAATAATCGTTCGAATAATTTAGGGCTTCTCTGTTTCTTAACCGAAAAGGCTCCATTTTCAGTTGGAATCTGATGTAGGATGAATAAAAAATAAATGGAAGCAAAGTGTAATTGAGAATAGTCCTAACAGAATGCATTAGCGAAATCTTTGCGAACTAGGAAACTATGCTTCTTTAAGACACTCCAGAGGAAGACGGTAAACATTTTCCCGTATTTTTTCAATGAAATTTTCTATATCTTAATTTAGTTGCAAATGTTTTCCAAAAAAAAAAAAAAAAAAAAAAAAGAAAAAAGGAAAGGAAACAAAAACTTTTCTAAACATTATTATTCATTCAAGACATCGGTTATTAAAGTGAACTGGTGTTATACCTTTCTTGAATCTATAGTATATTTGCTATAATTAACTATTGTAATAATATACAGTTTTCATTTTTGGACTTTTTCTTAAGATAAAGGATAATTCTCTCATTTACCTCTCATAATTTTCATCGTGAGCTTACTGGAAACAGGCTATTACGGTAAGCAAAAACCTATATTTTTCAAGTATTTGGAATAATTTATTACATGATTGGAAGTGATATTACATATAGAGCTTGGCAGCATCTTGTTCCACCAGTAATGTTTAGTATTTTAAGCCAAATTAAAAACTGATATTTTCAATGAATGTACCATGTGACATATATACATAATTTTTGGTGGGAAAGTTCGATTTTAATAAAAGTTTGATTCTGATTTAACTTCTAGCATATAAGAAAACAAGAAGGCTGACCTCGAGTAAGAAAAGAAAAAAAGATGCTGCTGGAAGATGATGATATTGATTGTTTTCATTGAGAAATGGAGCTGTGAAGATGAAGAAAGAAACATTCCTGATCGACTTTTCAACAAATTGAAATAATGTTTATCATAATAAATATGCATAGTTTGATCGATTATGTTGAAGGTACAGAATGAATAACCATTATTCATTCCTCTGAGAGATTGATGGAGTTGAGGTAATCTGGTGAATGTGACATGTTTGAAGAATACTTATTTGACTAAATCAAAATTGGTTTTGATGATTGATAGTATAATAAAACTGAAGAGAGTTTGATAAATTTATATTACTGGATTTTAGATTCGGCTGCCTATACGTCAAAGAAAAATTAAACAAGTTGGAGTTTGATTATTCTGCTTGAAATGTGAATTCTGTTTTCTACTACTAAATTGAACTACAAATCCTTGTTCATTTAAAGAATGTTTTTAAATTTTATATATTTCTTTCTTGTGTCTCATAATTTTCGGCCATTTCTGTTTTTATCAAGGTGCATTTCCCAAATTTCCTTACAGCATTGAGGATAGAATAATTATAAATTGCTTCAAATTGAAAATATTAATTAATAATAATAGTTTATACACTTTATTCTGGGATATTGAATATTTTTTCATTTGAAAACGGTAAAAAAATAATATTTGAGGATACTTAGGAATGGGCTTTGAAATAAATTCTGAGACAATAGGCAGTAATTTCTTGTCATAAAAAATAAGTTCGTCACTGAGATCAAAAGCCAAAATACATGTTCCCAATTATTTTATACATTCTGGGGCAGTTGAAAACATAGTGGGATAATTATAAGCGATGCTGTAACTATGACTGATAAATTAATAAATTAATTTGGAAAAAAAAATCATTGTTTGACGAGCTCTCCAGAACAAAATTACGCACTTACAAAAAATATAGGCTTATTTTATTTGTTTTAAATCGAAGGATATGATCAAGTCTACAAAATTTGCTCCTGGTTACTCTAACTGACCCTATATGTGTATAGATACATAAGTTATTTTAATATATAATCATTAGATAATACCCACTCTTGGGTATTTATTCTGCAATTGTGTAAATACTGAAAAAATGTTTCATTAACCACTGAGTTTCATAGCGCAAGAACTGGTTAAAACAACGGACGAATTAAGCTTTCTAGAGATTGTGAAACAATGCATGATTCGGAACTTCGTTTCTCTGTCTTCAGATTTCGAAGGAAGATATATTTTAAATCAAAGAAAATGAAACCTACAAAATAAAATTTCTAATAGCCTAACTAATACTACCTAATGCTCTTAAACAAAAAAACTGAACAGGGAAAAAAAAAATCTGAACTCGGAAAGGAAAGTTGTAGAGATTAAATCTTGACCTGTTTCTAATATCTTAGTTTCCAGCTTAGTTTTAATTCTGGATTGACGGATTGGTGCTGCATTGTTTACATGTGTACTCTCTGTCATTTTCTCTGCTCAAAAGTAAGCTTAATCAATGGTAGTTATGCAAATTTTGCTTGTCAAGAAAATAGCTTAAAATGTGTTATTATTATTTGTGCCAGAACTGTAAGGAAATTTGGCATTAAAGCGCAAAGTTTAGGTAGAATGTAAAAGTATATTTAACTTAAAAGGTAAATTACGTTATTTGTGCAAATACTTTTATGACAGTTTTTGTATTTTTAATTTACGATATAAAGTCATGTTATTTTAGACTCAGTTGCTTAAGTACCATATATCAGTCGCAAACTACTTGATAGGCAAACTTTCTATAGATTTTATTTTTAATTTTCTTTTTGTTTTCAATAACTGGAAATTCGTCATGGTGGCTTACTTGTAAAGCTTAGATTTCTGGTCCGACAATAAATGTGATATATTGCGGAAACTGACTGATTTAATACGACGTAGATTAAAAGTTCGGCCGTTAATATAGTATGGAAAAACGGACTGAGGGAGTTCTGTTTTAGATGTCCTCGTTATTGGCTATGGACTTAGTGGAGTTTAGTCCCAATATATCTTTCGTGTTGCACCAAAATGGAATCTCAATCAAAAGTTCATAAATGCTTTCCATATTTTTTTTTAACTAAACGATATAATTCATAATTTTTAGATATTTTTGTTTAACTAAAAATTACTTTAATGTGATGGAAAAGTACATTATGTGAATTCTATGATTTGCTTAACTATTAAAATAAATTATTTAATTCTTTTCTTTACCTTCGATCAGAAATAATTTTTATCTAATTTTTTTAAGAAACTTCAAAAGAAGGACAAAATTTTAATTCTCCAAAACGCTGCCTCCTTCTTTCCCTACCTAAAAAGTGTAACCACTGAGATTTTTTTAGAATCTTGACTTCAAAATTATAGGCTCCATCTAAGATCTGTCATGAATATAAATTTAATTTGCCATCCTCGTCTTCTGATCGCGATTATTTACTATAGCATGAAACCCATACTTCATGATTCTTAATCACACCCAATTTTCTGTTCTGTGTTCTCTTCCTTTTCTCCTCACATGAGTTTAGGTTATGCTGCCATTGAAGAAAGAAGATAAATAGTTAAGTGAATGCTTAAGAAAAGAGAGATATTCTTTAATTACACTTCATTAAACGCTTTTATTTAAATTCGCATGTTTCAAGTTTGTAAGGATGGAATTTTATAATAGTTTTTCACTAACTTCTTTATGCATAAGGCTAACAGGAAATAAGTTTTCTACTTCAAAAGGTTCTAGAATGCGTTGTATTAGTCCAAAAGCAGATAAAATTTGAAATCAGATAATTTAAATGCTTTGCTTAACCTTTGCTAAATGAAAGATTTTAGTACAAAAATACACCAAAAGCAGCGTTTAAATATTTAATAGGCTTTATAAATGTCAAATAAT